>JAZHYW010006745.1:0-43785 GCA_037355805.1 Ixodes ricinus
ATCCCGCCGTCCTTGAAACTTGGCCCCGACCGTCGAGCTACTTTACCCGATTACGAACTGCATAACACTTCCCTCTCACGAAAGCTCTAACCCCTCACCCCGCCGAAATTTGGACCCGACCGTAGCATTGTATAAACGTTTTTCCCATCTGGAACTCTTCCTACGCTCCTTTGGGAAACTCCAACCGTCATCCCGCCGCTTTTGAAACTTGGACTCGACCGTAGCATTGTATAAATACCAACCGCGTTCATCTGTAAAAGTTCTTCCTGACGAAGGACGCACTCCGGCCGAAACGTCGAAGAATAAGACCACCCGTTGTTGCTGTTTTTATCAAGGGTTTTGGTTTTCTCTCTCAGGTATATATATATATATATATATATATATATATATATATATATATATATATATATGGGCAATAGCAGGGCAATATCAAAAACAAAAAATTAAGGCAAATAAGATAGTTAAACACACATAGAGGGAAATAAGAGAAGCAGGCATGCTGACTAAATCGGCTATTTAAATTTAGAGATCGTTTAAAAGGAACATTACTTAGGAGCCCATCTTTGAGAATCCAAAGAGAGTTTCTTGTTGTTCGAGGCAAAGACGGGGCTGTTGCGCTCTAAGACATATAGAGCTAGACGTCAGGAAGTGGATACGGTGTTTGGAGCTTGTGGGCGAAAAGAGGAGACAGCCTAGTCCTGGATACTTTACTGTGAGGTTCTTCACCCTGTAGTTGCTGATTGGGCGACTAATTTAACAAACGCACTTGAATTTTAGGAGAGAGATAAAATAGATATGGGGATGGTGGAGATTAAGCAAGTAGAGATTATCTGACTGGTCGCATAAGTCAAGGGAAGGATGCATATTTTCTTATTTCCTTCCAACGGCCCCGATGGGTGGAAGGTGTGGGCAGCCTGTTGTATAGAGGAGCCTCCGTCATACAGATTGTATATAGCGTTTAAGTATCAGAACTTCTAGATGTATAACTCCATGTCAAATAAATGCTTTAGAGAAAAAAAAACACGGACTCGGTAGCGCAAGTCGCCGCCCGATTCAAAGGGTTCAGCCTTATCCAACCATTCATACTTGGCTCTGACGCTGTCAAGTAGAAGCATGCTTGCCAGGAAGGTAGAAATAATACGGCGGCCATGATAATATTGGACTCTATTTCCTGGAAGTCAGCGCGTGACTTGGGCCAGGCGCGAGATCGCGGAGGCATGGTGTTTTTACGAATGACGCCACAGATAACCGTATTAACTCCTGGGTCAAGTACGTTTTGTAAACCGCGTGGCGCTACACGATTTTACCTCTGCCATCTTTTCCCCAAGATTCTTTCATAGATAAACGCTATCTGTTGTTGCGTTTCATTGAATGTACAATAAATGCAAGGAAAAACCTGCTCCTAAGTGACTTTATTCATCCATGTGCCTTTTAAGTTTTGAACACGCAGTCTACATACGGGCCGGGTTCGTTCTGCTTGGTAGAGGTCCACGTAAGGAAGGGATTGCCTATGGATTAACATTTCCCACAAAGCTTACAATTATGCCTTTTGGCCGTTCTGTCTTGTTGGCATCTCTAGAGTTAAAACAAATGGCAATGCTGCTGCTAATACTACCACCAGCTCAAATACTATTGTTAATACAACTACATTTGCTAGTAACACTGCAATTGCAAGCACTAAATCTCTGTTCGTAGGTCGGACATCGCATAACGTGCCAGAAGGTACGTTGTGCTCAGATAAGCTTGTTACTGATCTTGCTTTTAAACGCGAATGCATTACGCTGTGGTTCTTGGAATACGCCTTCGACTGGTGTGCTTACCGTGTCCTCAAATGTGGTCCCTGGCTTTCTGCTTAATGGTGTTATAGTAGTGACATGCTATCAACTGCCGTGATTATGGCATTGGCGAAGCAACGGCGGTATCGCGACAGACGCTTTTTCTGCTGGAGGGTTGCTCCACAGATTGACAGTCCAAGTATGCTTTAGGTAGCAAAAGTTAGGATGCCGCGACGTCGTGTTTACTAGCGTATTTTACTGAAGCTTTTACGACCAGCCTCCAGCATCTCGACTTCCTACATGCCGGCTCACATCAAGTGATTTGTTGTCACTTTGTGATTTTCAATGCATGGCGGCATATAACGGCAAACACAATAGTCAAAGACTCATTCCAGGTACCTTGGTTAAGCGATCGTATTCTATTTATTTCTTCTTGAAATCTGCGAGGACGGGCAGGAGGCGCTTGCAGTCGCCCACAGGTCCCAGATAGCGTACATTAAAGTGACGAAAAGATTGACGAGAAGTAAATAAAAGGCAAAATAAAAGTGTCACTTTTAGAGGTTACACTGAGCCGACATGTATACATACATGGCCTTCATCTCGGCAGATAAGGCGTTTGTCAACGTGTTTAAAAATTCTCTTCGTTGAGCACGCTCCATAAATACCAAACCATGGCTTGACGGCCTACAAGGAAAAAAGGGCAATTGTAAGATAATGCTTTGTATCTCAATAAGTTCCACTAGCTCGATCATGCTGACAAAGACCGGAGGATATAAAATGTGTAGACTTAACTTAGGCCTAAAATGTGTGGTCAGTGCAGGTTGTCTGCATTTGATAGTAGACGGAGTTAGCGCAGCTAAATGTAATGTGTTAAAATGTTTTATTCCCGGAAAAAGGTTTAAAAAATACATATATTTTGAATGATGTAATCGTTAGTTTTGAAACTTTTCGGCTGGTTTGTACCGCTATGCTACATTTAGGCAGATAATGAGTGCTCAGAAATAGGTAGTTTCTCTTGTGGTTGAAAAAAACATGTTTACTTTTATAAACACAATTCGCTTCAAGTGCATGGTATCTCAACGCATTTTCTGTCCCCCGATCGTTGTTGGCAGGATCAGGCTGTCAATCATGAAACTTAAACCCCGAGTCTGAAAAGGGAACTAGAAGGCATAGTAGATGAGTCTAGTGAAAACTGGCTATTATACTCTATTCCAGGTCAAGAAAGGCAGGACATGATCCTTCTGCGGAGCGTTTGACTATTTCCACTTCCGCACAGCGAATGCCGTAGAGGAGGCTATTGGACTCGACGCCCCTACGTATGCATATTGCATGGGGAGATTGTGCATATTGTATATTGTATATTGCATATTGCATATTGTATATTGTCGGTGTGGTCAGACTTAGAGTTAGCCGTAGTATAGATGAAACCGACTTTATTTTATCTTCTGCATTAGAAGCCTTTTAGCATATTGTGTTGTCTTCCGGGAACGCAGTTGGATATCATTTAAACATAAAAAGTTAAAACCAACACACAAAGCGTGCTGTGATTTAAAGCCCCAGTTTTGTTTTGGTGATAGATGTGCCTCAGGAGATTTCCATATAATCGATGCTCTTCAAAACATTTGCTTTAGGAGCTTCGCTTTAAGTAGAATAGTTAAAAAGATGCATGTGCTTTAGGAAGTGGGAAAGAAAAACTGTGAAAAGAAGGAGACAAGAGCCTGCGTGGACGTTAGAACTCCGAGCTCTGACTAGAATAACTCGTTTTCAGATGCAAACCTAGCTGGCCTTGTCTCTGTCCACAGTTCGAACGCGATTAAATGCGAATGCGGAACGCTGGACGCCGCCGTATGGCAATCGAACACTTTCGAAGTGTGGATAGAGACAAAGGTAGCTAGATTAGCGCCTACGTGCTAATTAGTCGAACCAGAGCTCGACGTTCTCAACTTCTCGCGCGCTCTCGTATCCTCAAGTCACTCAGTTTCTCGACGCTATGCAATATACGACGTAGTTGTGCGAGGGGCGACGACGTTGAGACTATAATTTAGCTGAGAAGACGTCGCCTGCCTCCTACGCATGGGTGACGATGATGTGAGAAATCTGAACTCTTGAGTGCGGATAAAAAACAAATAGTGGCTACACCTCAAAGCGTCTAAAATTGAGGTCTACACGCCGTCTTTTTCATCAAAGGCAATCAGAATTCGGCGTCGTTTTGATGTACCTACAACTCCTGCGCTAGAAGCAGACAACTTGCACTCAGCATAGCGAGGCAGGGCTTAGCATTTCCACCCATGATCACATGGCTTTTGCTTTCGATCGCCGACTGAGTTCGCCGGAAGGGGAAACGAAAAGCTGCCTGTTTGAAACTAGAGGACCACAACCAACACGAGCAAATCAAGTAATCTAAAGCACACTTTTTGGTGAACCCGTGGATCCTCCTTTCTCATTGCGCGCAGTTGCGCAAGCAAAACGCAACAACGCGCAGCCTTCCAAAGCCCGCGGCGAGGGCCGCCAAGTTAGAGGCCGCCGCACGAACTAATGAACGAGCAACTTCGAAAGGAAGAAGCGAAAAAGCTAACACAACCCCTGACGTCACATCATCATGTAAAGTAACAGTGTCTCGTGACAACTCCGTCACGTGACATCACAATTTTCACGTTCAATTTAGCAGGAATCATTTCCCGGCACATCGGTAGTATAGCCCCATTTTGCAGTACCAGAATGTCTGAATTGCGAGCTAAAAACATATTGTTGTACAAGGCTCGTCAAATTAGTAGGCGTTTGAGAAAATCAGCCATCTATATAGGCCCGCATTTCAAACTCTTTGTTTCCGTTACGTTCATCAAAACATACGCATAAATAGCACAAGCACGTATCTAATCTCGCCACCCCACCGCCTCCTTCCGCACGATAAAGACCGTCTTTTACGGGCCGCGTCATCATGAAAATGAAGCGTCATGTTTACGTAGTAACATGCGAACGCAGCGACTGAAGCCAGCAACGGCAGACGCCATCTTCTGAAAGTCGTCTGCTAACGTGATCGCGAAAACGCCGGTCAAAGTCGGAAGGGCCGTTGTGGAGGACGACTGTGGGAGCGGAAAGCGGTCGAGGTGCGAATCTTCGGAGTTTCCGACGAGTCTTGGTGACGCCCGGGCCTGATATTTAGTTAAAGTACCCTCGAGCGAAGAAATGGTTGTTTCTTTGGTCTGTTTGACAGCTTAGCATAGAGCCCAAGCAAGTGTTGCCACATTGGTGCAAGACGGAATTCGGCAGTTGGCGCAGCTGTAGTTATCTTCGGACTTTGCGTTCGCGCCTGCATCTATTGACAATCGATGACTAAAGGAGGTAGTGAGGCTTAGAGCGAAAAACCGGGATTCCGATCTGTACACGGAGGCGACCCCCGCCCCCCCCCTCTCCCGCAGGTCGCCGCCATTGCACACAAATGTGACTACTGGCCACGTAAGTTAACCAAAGGCGTGACGTCACAGACAGGACGGCAGCGCCCAGGCTGTGGTTGCGCCAGCTGTGTCAAAACTTTTCGTATGACTTGCTTGTTGTTGTTGTTCGGAGTGTGTTGATTTCAGATGCAGGAGCGGGGATCTGAAGCGGATCAAATGGGATTTCCGAGTACAACGTGGGATATACAGTAGGACCAGAACATTTAGTGCGCATTTCTCTGGCGATTGGTGTGGATAGTGCCACGAAAGAGACGTCTTCGTCCGTGCTTTGCTCGGACCTCAGATGGATTCCGATATCTCTTGAATAAACTTGAAGGTGAAGTTTTTTGCGCCCTTCTCGCCCATCGGTATTTTCTTGTTGTGCAGTGACGCGTGTGCGATGTATTTGGATACACACTCTAGCAACACAGATGGCGTAAGGCGTGATTGGAAGGAGGAGTTGTGGCGCCACTTGGTCTAACGGACTAGGGTCTCGATTTTCTATTGTGCGGCGCAACGGAAGCTGCTAAGCCGGTAGTTCTCATGTCGTTCTAGGTGATGCTGTGCTGCTTTCTAAATTATTATGCCATAGACGAACACTTCTAGGAAACACAAGTGCTGCCGTTCAATGACAAAAAGTGGTCTACCATCTGTTCCACTCGGTTCGTTTACACAGTCGGCGAAACACCGGAGAAGAGGACTTATTTAGACAGATGGCTACTAAAGCAATGTAGCCTTTTACTGGTCAGGATAAACGCAATTTTGTAGGATTTGTTATATTGTCAAAGACGCTTGGTTCAGTCCTTTATTTTATAAATCTTCACTGTATTGGAAAGTTCCAGGCCATGTTCCGCTGCAATCATGTGTTCTGGTGGAAGTGCTGGGTACTTTTCACTATGCCGTTTTTTTTTGTAGACCCCGGGAGTCCGTAAACAGAGTCTGATCAAGAGCCCGGCAAAAAACTGCCGGTCGGGTGATTGCCACAGGGAGTGTAAGCCCCGAAAGTAGACTGCGAAAAACATGAGCTTTGAGCCAGTCGCCGAAACAAGGAAAAGCCGAAAGCGAGATTTAGGCGTGCCGCGAAAAACATTGAGGCAAAATAAGCCAACGATGACCAACCCGTTGCAGCAGACCTCAGACTCTCCAACCTTAAATTACATGACCATCACACCTAGCGCTCCGACGCCCTACCATGGCGAGGTGTACAAAGGCGCCCAGGACTGCATTGATCAATACAACCGTGTCGCCCCGCCACAGTGGGTGGAGAAACAACCAGCGCCTGATAACCTGTACTTGTTGCTGGAAAAAACTTTATTCATTGGATGGAGAACTAAATTTTCTCCTTAACGTGTGTCATGGTTACAAGGTCGAGCTGAAGCGGACTTTTTTGAGCCAACGTCTACGAAAGACAGCCGAATACCTGCTTCAGTCAACGAAACAGGGCCCCAGCGAAAGCTTCACCGTTTTCGTGGAGAATCCTTATACGGGGCGTGAGGGACAACATGTTCCGAGGCCTTATCCGCAACGATCCCGAACTTTTTTGGTTCTTTAGACTTTCAACATTAAAAGTGCTCTGCATGACCGAGCTGGTCACTATCAACGACTACCCGGGGTCTCCACACTCCAATCGTTCAGTTGCAACTTCGGAGCAAGCCTCCCAGACATCTATTACACCGTCCGCGAAATTGTCCGGGAGGAGCTCGGGAATCTACTTCCCGCCGCATGTTGCCCTGTTTATATTTCGATTGCGGTGATTTTTTGGAAAAAAAAAAGTGCAACGGGCAATCTAACTGGAGACATCTACGATCAAAGCTGCATCAGCATAACCGAGGGTCATTTACACCGCAGTGGCACGACCACGGCCACCGGCTGATCATCAGTACCCGACGCCAACTCGACTAGACAACCCAACGCAACAATATTGCCAAACTCAGGAAGAACCTGCATAAGTCCGTTAAATAACGTACACAGAGAAAGACGCCTGTGTGCCGAACTGCCAAATAATGACTACTCTGCACCTTCTGCGTTTAGGCCGACGGCTTTTACCGGAGGTGCCTTTACCGACGGATGAGCATGCAAGAGTTCGCGCTGAACGACCCTCGACCACGTATCGGGGAGTGGTCACGGGAGGTTGAGGAGTGTCTTCGAAGGCCCCAGTCCGCGTTACCGACAACACTCCGATGCTCCCGACGCTCATCACCTTGACGTGCGCTTTCGCACTTCAACAGTTCTTTCCTAGAGAGTCTTTCTCCTCTTTCTCGTCGTGAAGATAATAGCGTTATAGCCTAGAGGTAGCGCCATTGCTGAAGGCGAACGAAGCAAAAAAAAACTTTAGGAACGCCGGTGATTTTCAATTATAACGACGGTGCATCTGCAGACATCTCTAACAACCTTTACACTGTCATCGATGGCCGCGAAGCTACGGCCCTCACCTTCACCGGTGCGGATTATTACGTTCTGAGTGGGAAGATCTCTTTCCTCCTTCGGAAGGTGATGACGCGGTGAGATGGGCCACAAATAACAACTGATAGCGGTCGCATACTAACGCCGATCAAGAGATGCAATGCATGCATCGAGATCCGTGGCAACACCTGTCCGGTGAAGTTTATTGTGCTACAGGACTGCACGATGGTCATTATCCTGGAAGTGGAATCTTGTTTGAATACAGAGCCGCCATCGACCGTGATGAAAACAAGCTGACGCTCCGAAAATCCGTTCTATCTCCGGAACATAGAAAACCATTACCGGCCGCCGTTCGAGTTTTTGCTGAAAATGTAAGCCTGCCGCCTCTGGGAAGTCCCCTTGTACTTCCCGGAACCAACGAAGCCAGGTGCATACAAACGCTACCAGAAGGTAGCATCTTCTTTCTACTCGTAAATGGAATCGGCGTTCGCTGCCAGGAGCGAGCTCTACGACTCTCCAAGACGGTCTCACCACGGCGCTCGTTAGGCACTTTCGAAACGGGCCACACCATCTAACCAAGGACAACGGTATACCACATATCAGAGGCGTGACCAACTAACTTCCAGTGTGAGAAGCATTTTACGCAGCTGGATCAAAAATGCTGCATGATTCGAGTTCGACACGGGCCCGAACCTGTCATCACAGCAAAAACAAAATTTCCTCAAGCTACTCGGACGAGTTCCACGACAGCTTCGCTGCACCACCAGTGAATTGCCATGGCAACACCACGAAGCACAGGATTTTCTCCGACGATGCCGCTCACCCACTTCGTGAACCGTCGTATCGGAGTTCTTCAAAAATAAAGGAAAGCATATCAGGAGAATGATGCTGAACGATGACGTCAACAATACTTCAAACAGAGCATATACTGCCGCCATGGTGCTGCTGAAGAAGCAAGCACTGCAGCAGGCAGGGGTTCAAACCTCGTTCCTTCTCATGGCATCGGGACGCAATGCAAACTCTGCATTGCGCCAGAGAGAGGATTTAAGCTCTATATAAACTAGCAATTAAAAATGTTGGCTCCTCATCTCAAGTTTGCCTGCCTCCGATCTTCCGCACGGCGTTGAACACATCGTAAGCAAGAAAACGCCTGCTAAATGTTACTTTAAAAACTATCAACCTACCATTCCTCCAGCCTCGGGCAACAAACAATCTACAACCGAGCACGTCGAAGGTCTATGGCTCCAGCAGTAAAAAGACGCTCTGCAGAGGCAGAGAGTCTATTATTGTTTGTTTTACAACGTTGGGTGTTAAAGAGGTATGTATTCAAGCAATGCTTGTTTATGGTACGAATCAAAGAGTTGTATTGAAGATGCTTCCCTAAAACAGAGATATAAAATGTAATTTCGTTGTAAACTTATTTCCCGCTGTGAAATAATCTTGCAGCCGACTCTGCAGTTTTAGGGACTTGTATGGATTTCAAAAAGAGGAGGCACGTCTAATGTTAACAGCATCATGTGACACATTGTCGTTCATTGCACTCACTGTGTGACCAACTGTACTCTGCACTGCCTTGAGGATTTTCTCAAATTTTCGAATAACACCTTACGACTCGTTTGCCCGACAAAAGCTAGACCTAAATCACTTACGATTTAAATATTCGATTCCACATCTCTAAGCTAACATAAACCTAAAGATTCACCAGAAACACTTAAGACTGCTTACGTGTAGGAATACGCAAGCATTATAGTCCGGCGGTGACATCACGCTCACCCACTACGCAGGCGCGACGCCCCCGCCGGCTTCACGGCTTCCGTGACGAAGCATCTCCGTTGCTGTGCTTATCTTTGCGTTTTATTTCTGAGGCGCGTAGGCTTTGACCTTGAGTGGCGCGTGCTTGATGACGTAATTTTATGGCCATCTTACGGAGGCAACGCCGACACCTTTTCGCATAATAAGACAGTTTTCCGCCTTAATAATTTTTTATTAAAGCCGCGTCACATCACTAACACTTAAAGTGTAAGCATTGGCCGAAGTTGAATTGGCGCAACCGGAAAGACTGCCAGTCTGAAACAAAGGAACCCAGCGACAACACCCTAATCCGAGGCCCCAGCAACGAAGGAAAAACCGGAACGGGAAGTAACACGACACATGCTCCTGCACTGAACACGACAAAGCAGGTGAGCGAAAATGCAATGACAGTCGATTTGGCGCCGGTCCTCCAAGGGCAATAACCTTTTACAGACAAACATTATCCACCATCAATACTTCTCACAACATGCCTACCTTTTACACCTTTTAGTGAGAATGCCGGTGAGTGGCTTGTAGAAAAAGAATGGTTTGACCTTCTCAAAATTCGGACACGAAGACTAGCCGAATTTACATTGCCTCGCAAGACTTTGTTCATTGCTGAACGTAGAAACAAAAATACCGTTGCGGAATGGATGGCACACAAATGATTGAACCAACTATCAGGCCGAAGGTTCAGCAAAAGGCAAAGCCATGTAAGCAACATATGCCCGAACTTACAATATTGACGAAAAAACTACAAGAAAACGTTTGCGGATTACGTGTTGATGTTACTTGAGGACATCATTTTCAAACGCATGTATCTTAGCCAGCTGTGCAGCATCAGTACATTTGATGTCAGCGACGGAGCATGACGTAGGATCGCAAAACGGGTGAGTGCAGAGCCGTAAATGTTGAGAGTTTTGGTCAATGGCAGGCGCGGGCAGAGCCAGGGCGTGCGGCAGACTCGGAAAGAGGGCTTGGCATGCTCTCTTGACCAACCAGAAGCCGAAAAAAATCGCCTGGTGGTGGTAGCGAGAAACAGTTCTGATCCAAGGTCTATTTTCGCATACGGTTTTAATAAGCGCGTAAGAGTGAAGCGTAGTAACTCTTCGTAGTAGAAAACTGGGTGCACATGTTGTTTTCATCATGATCACGCAGAAAGATGTAAGAAACGAATGCGCCGCTCAACTCTGTTTTGCTCGGACAGAGTGCGACCGCTCGGAAGGCAGATTCCCAGCCCTCGTCGATTGGCGTACGGATTATGTCGATCGTTCCGCTAGTCGCACTCTTCCACCATCATTTGGGATGAGCGTGATTGAAACATCGCGTGTATCAGGTTTGTTTTTCGCGATCACTGCAAGGGTATTATTTCCGGCTTCTGGTTGGTCACATTCGAATTTCGTAAGACGCCCTGGAACACGCCCAGCCCACTTTTCGGCCAATCACGCCTCCTCATTTGTCTCCTATACTTCCCAACGAATGGCCAAACTCTCTACATACACGGCTCTGGGTGGGTGGAGCCAGCGTAACCGTGGGATCAGTCACAGTCGGCATTTGACCAAACTAAAGCTAGACTTGCTAGGAGCTGGAGCGTCATCTGAAACCAAGGATCAGATGTACTACAACTAAACGCCTAACATGACTGAATCATAATTTTTTTATAAGACTGTGTGAAAAGAATGAATGATAATGTAATCAAATGAATATAAACCTATTCGAATTACAAATGAAATCCTTAACGAATTATAGATACATGGACACTACACCGGTCACCTCAGGCACGTACATAAACATTTTACCTTCAGTGGTGACAGCTGTGAGACTTGATTTATGCCAAGTTAAGCAGGTTAAAACCATTCAGATGAACAAATATGCACGCTGCCTCTGCGAATCAAGCTAAACTTCTCAAAAACTTTCGAAAAAATCGGGAATGACAACTCCGAAGAAAAACTGACAAATAGGACGTCAGGAAAACAAAGTCTGTGTTTTTTACATTGATTCTTAACACGAAGAATCCCGAAAAATATATTTGGAGACACCATATTCGTTCTGCCGAGTCTTCTTCATGGTAAGCCAAACGACGCCTTTGACTTAGATCGCAGAAACCTTGAATACCACTCTCTCATAAGAGGCATTCCCGAGAAATCACTTGTACAAGCTTTGAGCAATGCATATAGATTACCTTCACTGAGGAACAATTTCAATTGTGTGACTTTCGTAAGTTTGGTTAAAGTACATAATAAACTGTGTTGGAAGCAGCTATTATAATTAGTAAATATTCCCTTTATGCAAACTTTCGCATCAACAGCATCTCCAGTCAGTCGGCTTCTACCAAGGTCTTCAAAAGTGCTTATGCTTGTGCGTGTTAAATCAACATTATCGATCTCATACCGACTTGTCTGCACCCCACAATCACACATACAACTCTACTTCGTCTCATCTTGACTGAATACGGAGCTTGCTTGCCAGGCTCAGAAGCATAATTTTCCTGCCTTCAATCCATGCTTCACACAGGCCACGACACCCACCGCGGTACTCGCTCTGTACAGCCACCAACATTGTAAGCTCTGAGGACCGATCATTGACTTAAATATTCCGGTGGTGCCGCTCCGACACAAGAAGTTTTTCTAACAACGACAGATAGCTGGCGAACATGAGTGCGGTGAATACTGCTAACCGCATCGGTCGGAGCATGCCTCAGAACAGGGGTGACTGTGCTGTGTCTGCACACACGCTGCTACACTTGTCTTAGCAGTTATTAATGCGAAAGCATTAACTGCCCCATGGAGCGAACCGACGTCATCTGCGTTTGAAGCCGCGCCAAATGGCACCTAAACTCCCCTGTACCAATGTAGCGAAGCCTGTCGTCAGTTGCAGCGATATGATGGGTAGGCTCCCATTGTCTGGCGCGCGTCATAGTCTCAAGGAACGAGGCTCCCATTGGCCCTCGCGTGGCGCAGTTCCAAGGAACGGCTCTCCAGAGAGGCTGTACGGCCAAGCTCAGCGCGACGCGGCCACTTAACGAGAGCTCACGCTCGGCCGTCGGCCGCTACCTCGAGAGTAGCGAAACGTGGCCGTTCACGCCAGTACGCCACAGACGAACTAAGGGACCGGAAGAACGATATTCATGCTTCCGAGTTCACAACTCATGAGAAGTGCTTACGTGTTCTCGGAAGGCTTTTATCGCTTTTGCTTGCTCATTCACTTGAGGACTTATTTTAATAAAGCCGGGATTATATGCCCCTCTAAGTAAGGGAGCACCAAGCCATAGTGGGTGGTAGTAATGTGCAGAAATCTGTCACATTGCAGTGCTCCCAAACCTCAGAAAAAGAGCGTACCGGGCCAGATAGCAGTGCCCTTTTCCTGCGAGCAGTAGAGCTTTGGAGGACACACTAATCTCTGACTCCCCAATATCTGTGCACAGGAGCTGCAATCCTTCCACATTGTAGACACATTGTGAATCCCAATTAAACTTCAGTGATGTAGAGATTTAATTTGCTTAATTTATTTCCTGCATGGTTTTTTGTAGAGATTGGAGTGATGGAGCTTAAAACAGTACAAACACGGTAATAACATTATCATACCAGACTTAGAATAATGAATACTAAACAGAAATGGAGGTATTGGAAACTACTAGAATATTTTGTAAAAGCTGTGTCCCTAGGCCATTGCAGCGAGCGCCAGCTTTTGGGTTTTTAAAAAGTACTTCCACTGAATTAAAGCTACACTAGTAACAGCACGTTTATTTCAAAATCTTGACAACCGCCAATAGACCTTTTGCAAAGCGCACAGCGCACGAGGGACTTTGGGAACCCTCGGTACAGATCACGCGCTTTCTCGTTGCGCCTCCGCGATTGCGCGTGATTGGCGGCAGCTACCGCCAGCAGCCGTCGCATCCATCCGCCATCCCGGCCATCCACCGGAACGTCGTACGTTGTTGGCGACGTGTACGTATTTGTGGCGGCTGAAATGCATCGCCACAGGTCAAGCTATTCCCTTATTTAAATACTTTGTTCATCGTAACTTACCTTCTCGTCTTGCGGTGTCACCGATTCCACTTATTTTGTACTGCAACCGCAGCAGGGTTCAACGAGGTTCGACAAAGTGTTTGTGAAGCAGACGACGGAGCTTGTGCAAAGGAGAGGGATGAGAAAGAGGGCAACCTTGCAAGCTAGCCAACACTCTCTACCATTTCCGCGCGCTCGTCGGCTCATCCGACTCGGCTGCTCGAGCCTTGTTGCCACGGTAACCTGCGCCTGCTCGCGCATGTCACGTGGTAGCAGGAGGAAAACCGATGGGAGGGGCGTACCGAGGACTCCCGTTATTCGTCGCGCGGCGCCGCGCGGGCTTTTGGGATTTTGGCAAAGCGGTCTATTCGTAAAATCGGTGTTCAGTATAAGAGGTTCGATATCGCAGGGGCTTCCGCGCTAAAGGTTGCCGGGATTATACGGTGGCATTCGACTGAACCAACTTGCTTTATATTCAACACGCGGCGCGATGCCTCATTCTGTCAGGTTGTTACGTTATACTTGCGTCACAGAGCAAGAACTACCAAATCGTCGGAATGCAGGGGCACATTACGACTGCCGCACAGCAAACTAACTCTCATCAACAAAGCTCTGGTTGCTGCCTCTTATCGCTGACGTCACGGGGTTAGTGAAGCCACGCGGCGAGTTGTCAGATTTTGCGTACTACATGGCGGGAATAAGGGGGCTTGGGGGGGGGGGTGCAACTTTCAAACTTAATGGTTTATCACTCTAAGCCCCTCTACCTTGTTTTCTAGCAGATGTACTTTATTATTCGGATGGAAGTGGCAGCTTGGCGAGAACAGGAGCGTGATTGGGCTTTTTTGCCATGTTTTTCAATCGGCAGAACGCTAGCAAAAGAAAGTCTAAAACAATGACTTGACGCAGATGACTGATTTTCTTCAGCGTCAAATGGTTTGATGCGCCTTACTCGAAAAGCATTTTTTTGTCATCCGACGGCTGTTATTTTCCCTGCTGGAGCATGGGCCTAACTAAAGTACCAAACTGCCAAATTACACAGGAAAATTTAGACTGGGGAATTCTGACGTTACGGGACGACGTACTCTTTGCACCCTTGCTGAATATTTGAAGTCTGTTGGATATACTTGTGTGTGGTCTGAGTGTGCTCATCGCCTCGGCTGTTATTTTGCACGCCATTCGAAGTACCTACCAGAAGCCCTGCAATTTCGTTTCAAATGCATAGCGTATAAAAGAAACATTGATTTAAATTCATAGCATACGATGACGTCACACTTTCACCTGACTAAATTGGGTCATATGACATAATGACGTCAGGGGACATCATGGCGCCACGTAACACGGTAACGTCGAACACAATGGCGTCACGTGGCGTCATGGAAGTCAAATGACGTCGCAGTGTTATGTGAGATTGTGATGGCTTTAAAATACTAAGAAGACCGTCGCAATTTTTTCCTGAGTGGCCTCTCTACTCGGCCGGCAAAAGAAGGACTGTGTTTAAAAGACAATAAGAACGCCGATGGGAGGACAAAGATTCAGCCACATTTTTGTGCCACAAAGATCCAGCGTATTAAAGAACGCAGGTCTTACAGCCAATCGGCTCATTCTTGCTTTGGGCTCATCCAATGGGAGAACAGCATAAAAGAATTGAGGAACGCACGTTGCTGACGCAGCTTTCACTGAAATAAAACAGAAAAAAAGAGCACAGTTCAGTGAAATTGAACAATATTTCAAACGTGGTGAATTTAAAATGTCTCATTTAAACCTGGTAACCGGCGTACCACACGTTCATCGGTTTCTAATAGCCTTTTTAAGAATGTCACATAATAAGTGTAGCTACATTAACAATAGGGCACTTGTTGGTTGGATGTGGACCACGTTCTGGATATATAAGAAGTGGGACTGAATAAACGCAGCAGTTGAGAATGAGAAAAAATGGAAAAGTAAGAACGTAGTGGAAACAAAATATAGAAAGGACGACGTCCCAAAATTGAGACGTATGTAGTCTTGTATATTGTATGTTCCTTCTACGTTTTGATATTTATCTTCTTTATTTGTGTCGGGTCAATTCAACCTGGTTAGTATTCAACAGCTCGCCTGCATCCTTACTAAATGTTCACAGCAGCTGAGTTTGAGGTGCCACCTTGTCCTTTTTCTGTCCTCAGTGCTTGTTATATTTTCTTACTGAAAGCTCCTGTGCAAATAATCATGCTTAAGTTGGCATTGTTTGAAGTGTAGACATTCTAGTTTTGACTGAAAAGCACTGAAAAACAACCGGTGGTGACAAAATACAAATTTTGTTTACCTCCCCAAAAAAACAAACAAAACAAATAAACATTAACCAATGTGAAAAGAGCAAAATCACTTCAATCCTAAAAGCACTGATTTCTGAAATGTATACTTCACCTTGAACACTTTTTGCCGACTCCTCCTTCGAATAAACTATATCTCTTGCTTTTTTTATCAGTTTTCCCCGATAATCACCGGTTTTAATGTCTCTTTAAAGGTGGCAAAAGAAACCATTGTTTTCTTTTAAAACTACACACCCGGAAATCTACACCTTAGCTAGCTAGAGAGGGGCAATTTGTGAGTCTGGAGCTTGACAATAGGGCAATGTATCTCGGTGGTTTCTTTTTTTGTTCGTTTCGTTAAGAGTTCATCTGAAGATCGTTTAATTAATGACTTCCTTTTAGAACGTGATCGAGCCCGCTGTCCTCGCTTGTTACCCTTACAGTAGAAAGCCAAAATTGAAGAGAGTTCCACCTAAAAAAAATTGTGATTGTTCACATTTTAATGGCGGAAACCTTCTGCGGGGACTGGTCGCACGTGCGCATGCCCTATGATTTCGACTGGAGAGGAGGAACACGCGGAAAAACGAAGACGTTTGCGGACGAACAACGCATTACAGAGTTCCAAACTTCTCGATCACACTCACTAGATTTATTCTCGATCGCACTCGCTAGGCCTTTGCAATTCTGAGCCGAAATATGGATTTCCGATCAAAATGAGGCCGCAGAAGCGTTGAACGGGACGCTACAAACTCCAAAACCTCATTCAGAAATACCTCTCTCAAGCGGAGAGCCGTATTTTTAGAAAATAAGGGCGCGATCTAGCGAGGGCTCTGACGTCATGGTCCTCCTGGAATAGTCGAGGATGAGGGGAAGCGGCCTTGCTTTTCTCCTCCTCGCTTCGGCTCACCAACTCGACGGGGCGAAGCGAGGAGGAGAGGGAATGAGACTCGTGACGTCACATATTTCGGCGGCCCTCTTCAGCCGTGTTCAGTCGCGCATTTCTTTTCGAATTATACGGCCATCCGTTTGAGATATCGCTGTATGAGTGCTGTTTTGGGGTTCAACAGACTCCCGCCTATCGCCCCAGCCCTGTTTTGTGAGCTCGAAATTGCAACTTGCCGAGATAGCTTCTAATTTTAATGGGAAAACATTAACTGTCTCATGGAGCTAGCCGAAGTCATCAGCTTTGAAAGCCCGCAAAATGGCACCTTAAATCCTTCCTCCAAGTGAAGCCAGCTCCCAGCTATGAAACCTCGCGAAAAGATAGCCAAGGGCACTGAAATTCCCCGATCCCAAAGGAGCGGAGTAAAGCTGATGGTTTTTCGGCTTCGGTCCCATTGGCTGGCGCGCATCGACAAGGCTCCCAATGGCCGCTGCCGTGAGTTTCAATGATGGCCACTCCATGGCGCTGCGTGTCCGTCAGCGCCCCCTCTGTCAGCACCCCCAGAACAGCGGTATAGTACGTTTGGTCATGAGCTCCTTTGGGTATAATTGGCACTACGGCACTTCCAGCACATGTTGGAAGGTCGGCAATTTTTTATATTGACTGACCACAAGCCTCCTGTCCACGCGTTCCGGTCTTTGACAGCAGACGGAGGAAGTCATTCTCAGAGAGAACTCCGACAGATGTTTAGCGTCTCCGAGCTCACACATGACATCCGGCACATCCATGGTGCTGAGAACGTTGTAGCGGATGCCCTTTCACTAATAGGTTCCTGCACGGTTGAACACTCAGCCGCCATCGACTTCGCCCAGCTGACTGCAGCGCAGCGCGAGGACGCAGAACTACGAGAAGCTCCGCACATCTCCCGGCCGGCTCGTGTTCGACGAGATTCCACCTCCCATGTGTTCCACCAACATCATTTGTGACACACCGATAGGATCACCGCGCCCGTACGTGCCGGAACAATTTCATCGGAAGATTTTCGACGCCTTTCAAGGGCTATCCCATCCAGGCATAAAAGCCACACAACACTTATAACATCCCGGTACATCTGGCCCAGTATCAACAAAGACGTGAGTCAATGGACCCACACCTGCTTACAATGCCAGCGCGCAAAGATCCACCGTCACACGGTAGCACCATTAGGAACCTTCGCCCACCCACATGCGCGGTTCGACAATATACACATATAGTATATTGTTGGACTGCTGCCACCATCACAGGGGCAAGCCTACCTGTTGACGTGCGTCGACTGTTTTACACGCTGACCTGAAGCGATTCCGCTGCCCGACATCACCGCGGAGACCGGGGCGCGCGCGCTCATAGCGCATTGAATTTCAAGGTTTGGCTCGCCGTCCACGATCACCACTGGACCGAGGCCGGCAGTGTGAATCCGACCTTTTTCCAGCCTCATGGAGCTGCTTGGGTCAAGAGAGGATTCGAACGGGCAGCATACCACCCCGCGAGAAACTCTATGGTGGTGGAGCGTTTTCACCGTCAGTTGAAGGCTGCTCTCAGGGCTCACCGACGACATGACTGGTTGGACGTGCTACCTCTCGTGCTTCTCGGCATCACCACGGCACTCAAGAGTGACATCGGCAGCAGCGTGGCTGAGTTTGTATACGGGACCACCCTTCTGCTCTACAGGTGAATTATCTGCGTCAACTCCATCCGACACCTGTCAGGATCCCGCAAGCTTCGCGACCAAACTCCGAGAGGCCATGAAGCAGCTCCGCGTCACAGCTCTCAGCTTAAGCCGTGACCAGTCCACTTTCATCAGCGACGAATATGGAGACTTGAACCCATGTTTTCTTGTGGCATGACGTTGTATGTAAACCTCTGGAACCACCCTACGACGGCCCGTACAATTTACTGCGGCGAGGGTAAAAAACAATGACATTGGACATCCAAGGACGGCAGGAGGTTGTTACTTTCGATCGTGTTAAACCGAGCTTATATGGACAGTGATTCACCAACTACACTTCCAAAGGTCACACCCCAACCAGAAGCACTGTCAGCAAAAACGCCGATCCCACCAGACCAACTACACCTTCCATCTCCTCCTGACCGATTGCACCACGACTCCTCGAATGCAAAACAATCGCATACACGAACACGTTCTGGACGATATGTGTTTTCCCCAGCGCGTCTAGGCATCGCGGATGTTAAAACACAGGCGGTTAACCGTCACTGTTTATCCCCCACAAGATTTCATCAGCGAATCGCGTAATGGTCCAACCTTCGCCTCCTCACTGGATGGGGAGTCTGTGGCGGCACGTCCCCATTGCCAAAGCAACATTCGCCGAAGCTCCTGCAGGCCTCGGGGATCGACAAGTTGAAGACGAGAAAAAGAAGGGACCCGAGCTCGGTGAATGCGCGAGGATCGAAGAACAGGCAGACAGGCGCGAGACATCACCTGCAATCCATGCTGACCGATGAACGTCTACGTTCTTTCTTCAGTTAGAATGGTGTCGGTTTTAAGTAAAAGATATAGTAACCTTCCTGCTTGTCTGGGTTATTACCCGTCGCGCGCGCGAGTCCAATGGGAACGCAACAGTGGTGTGGTGACACATGGCACTTGTGCCTACCTGAGAGCTGAAGGAGAAGATGGGAACGTAGAGAGTGAACTTGATATTTTCGAAATCACGTGTGGCGCCCATAAAGCGGATAACACTTCCTGGACTAGAACTAGTGGCTGCAGTGATTGGAAGACGGATGAGCCAGTATCTCAGAGAGATCCTGAACATGCAAGAGGCATTCTACTGGGCAGATAGCGCTATCACACTTCACTGTATTCGCGGGTCAGCAACTCAGTGGAAGCCATTTGTGGCAAATCGAGTGGCAGATCTCCAATCTTTTGAACCACCTTCTACATGGAAGCATTGCCCCGGACAAGAAAATCCGGCAGATTTGATGACACGGGGAATATCTGAGGAAACTCTAAAGGGTAGGCAACTGTGGTGGAAGGGTCCAAAGTGGCTTGGTAAAATCGAAGACGTATGGCCGAACCTCGTCATGTGTGACGACTTTCCAGTAGCAGTTATTGCAGAGGAGGGAAAGCTGGAATATCCCGTATTGCAGACTGCAACAGAGGGGATTGCACCTCCGTTGGAACTTGAACGGTACGGGGCGCTGGAACGGATCCTCAAGATTACTGCATGAATCATGCGGTCTGTAATTAACAGCCGAACGCGGCGATACGGACGTGAGGGTCCGCTAGCGTCCGAAGAACTTGAATGAGCCGAGACCTGGTGGGTCGCACGAACGCAACAGGACGCTTTTACATACGAATTAAACAATCTAAAGGCAGGTAAGAATCTGGAAAGGCGATCTAGCAGAGTCTCGCTTGCACCCTTCATTTGCGCCAATCGACTGTTGCGGGTGGGGGGATGACAGCAACAATTAAACGAAACAAACAAGGCGCACCAAACAGGAAGGCACATGGTTGTCTTTGCCCATCTGAACTGTTTCAGTCCTCCTCGTCCTCCACATGAGCCGTGGGGTTTTGTCTTCGTGAAGAAGAATGAGGTCCCCGTCCTGTAGGTCGTTTGTCCGCGTCTCGAGCGATCGGTGCGCGAGGCGGAACTGGAGGAGGTATTCCTTCCGCCATCTCCACCAGAATTGGTCCAGCAGTTGCTGCCTGTGTAGCCAACGTTTGTTGATGTCCCCTTTCGCAGAACCTGGTATAGCTTATACGTTGACTGATGGGAAAGCCGTCAGACACCTGCAAGACAAAAAGTGCGCAGGTGTAAAAGCATTCTGCTCGTGTGGAGCGTCGTGAGCAGGGGCAAAGGTCGAGAATTCACGACGGCTTTCGACTCGTGTAGCCTGGTTGTCTGTTCTTCGATACTGAACTTGTTCCTTCCTAGTATATTCCGTAGACTACGCTTCACTCTCTAGACCCTCCTTTCCCAGAACCCGCCCCACCAGGCTGCTCTCTCGGCGATAAGCTTCCACTTTATTCGATGCTGTGAGCAGTGGTCCTGGAAGCGTCGGTTCGGGAACACGTCCCATACGCCGCATAAGTCCTGTGTTTCCCTCTTGAAGGTGAGGGCATTGTCTGAGTAAACGACGCTGGGTAGCGGGTGTCAAGCAGTAAAGCGCTGAAAGGCCATGATAAACGCTTCTGTCGATAGGTTGGAGACAAGCTCTAGGTGTATGGCTCTCGTCACCGCACATGTGAAAAGAGTAATGTACGACTTTTCATCTGATGGTGCATTCTTTACCATCAGTGGGCCCGCAAAGTCGATTCCGACCACCTCAAAATGATACGCTTGGGTAATCCGATCATGCGGCAAAGGTGCGGTCGGAGCCTTAGCCGGCTCGAGTCGGGCCCAACCGACAACCATTACATTTGTTGATGATCTTCTTGGCCAGCTGTCTTGCTCGCGGTATCCACAACAGCTCTCGGGCTTGGGTTAAGGTGTCCAGAAGTCCACCGTGCGGTGTTCGACGATGGCAGTTTCTAACCAATAACTCAGTGAAGCCTTGATCGGGAGGTCGCAAAAGCGGGTACTTGACCTCGATTGTTTCGTCTAATCGTTGCAGTCGTTTCCCCACCGCAGCAATTGATTAATGTAAATGAAGTGGGCGAGCGAGACTATGCTAGATCGCCTTTCCAGATTCTTATCTGCCATTAGATCGTTCAATTCTTCTGTAAAAGCTTCCCGTTGCGTTCGTGCGATCCACCAAGTCTCGTCTCGCTCAAGTTCTTCGGACGCTAGCGAGCTCTCACGTTAGTTTCGCCGCGTTCGGCGAAACCGACGTGACGCTGGGGAAGTTCAGGATCCTCTCCAATGAAATGGCCAGCGTGTCAGCGTCACGTCACCAAAGCAGTCCAAGTACAGCTCTCGTCTATGAGAGTGCGGACGTTGATGCAGCATTATCAAATGATCTTTGCAGTTCTCTCACGTTGGTAGACCACTTTCGAAGGCTCAATCCTGCATCTTCTAAAATATGGTTGGCTTGTTCCCGTATTCGCGCGGCTTCTTCGATAGTGGGGTCTCCGATCAGAAGGTCGTCGACGCAGAATCCTCGTTAAAGCAGTTACGCAGTCGATCTCAATTCTCCATTGATGTTGCTTAGATGATGAGTAAGACTGGCGGTTAGTTGAGAGGGGCTGGCCGATGTCCCAAAGGGCACTCTCGTCATCCTCCACTCTTCAACGGTTCGCTCTGGAGCTTGCTCACGACGAATATTTTTGAAACCACAGGAAGTGTAGGACGTCTGGTCCTTCAGGTCGAACGCTGGCCTGCAGAAACGCCTTTTCTATGACCGCTGTTAGGGCGATTGTTTGTAGACGGAAGCGCACCAAGATTCCGACACGATCACCGTTCGAATTCGGCCCCTTTTCCAGGTGTTCGCTGAGTGAGTCAACTCCTGGGAGATGAGAAGATGTGTCGAAGACGACTCTCAGCCTGGTGGTCTCGGATTCATTTCGAATTACGGACTGATGGGGCATATAATAAATTCGTGGGTTTGTCGACTTGGCGCAAAATAGGCTAGTTGAAACGTTTTCTGCGTGTCTTGAGGTGATGTAGCTGCATATGACTTTGTAATTTTTTGCGAAGGACTCGTCGCGTGACACTCTCTTCTTCAAACTCTCAAGACGTTTCAATGCCAGCGTGTGCTTATCCTTCAGTTCTCCTGCGCCGACCTTGAACGGTAGACCCCACTTCGTACCATCCATTCACCTTCCGGATTGTTCGGTTGAACTCGTTCAGCAGTTCGTTTGTTCTTCCATCTGTTGGAGGGCTGGTTAGAAATGCCGATGCTCTTCAGCTCCCAAAAATGCCGCAAGATGTCTCCGACGTCCTTGTTCGTGGAACATTCCGTTCTTAGCACGCATACCATGCTGCTGGCGCCGCCTTTGAGAGAGCTGTGGTTTTACACTGGGCCTTGAAAGGTCCAGACAAAAATGGTGCTTATAGATACCAGCTTCTGATTTTCCTTGCAATACAGCAGTTGATCACCGTTCACTCGCCACAGCTGGTCTGAACCGACTGGAAGGGGAATGCCCTCTTCAGCAATGGCCAGAGGGGAGAAATGCATGTCCGCAATACGACGTCCGTTTTTCATCATACGACAAACAAATTCGTCGTCGACGGGTACCTGCACAACGTCTTTACAGGTGAATGGTACCTCGACGGCCTCGATGACGCACTCTTCTTGGCCGTATTGGCTGTGCAACCGTGCTTGTACTAGTCGCCGACGTTACGGTCGTGACATGGAGTGGCCGAACGTATTTAGCCGGAGGCTAACATCTCCCAGAACCTTGAGGCCGAGTTTCCGAGAATGGTCCTGACGAATGAACGTCCGTTGGCTACCTCCATCAATAATGGCTCGCAAGTAAAGTCTTTGGTTGCCTTCCTCAGCCCAGGCCCGAAACGTTTGAAGAAGCACTTCGGAATCCAATGGGACGTCAGCACTGTCGGAGATGGCGGTTCTGGACGCTTGTCGCGGGGGCGCCTCTGTCCGAGTTTTTCAGGTTAGGCTTCCAGTTCGGGTTGCACATGGATGTGGCATGTCGGCCGGAGCACGACGCGCATGTCACCTTCCGCCGACACTCCCTCGCTCGGTGCCCTCCAAATGTGCATCTGAAGCAGCGGTTTTCTTCCGCCAGCCTCTCTTTTCTTTAACTCCACCGTGAGGTCGCCAGCGCATGCTTCTGTTGCGTGCTTTGTGGACCGGCAAAAGAAGCAGGGGCCATTGGGATCTTTGTCGGCTCTCCTCTCTACCCTATAACCTCAATCCCCGAAGGAAGCTTAGAATATCGGCGAGCTCATCTTCGGCATCGGCGAAAGAGGGTGGCCTTGAAGCGCTCCGGGTGGAAAGTGGTACTGTCGACAGAGTGCCCAATGTCCGGCACCGCTGGTGAAGTCAGTGAAGTCGGACTGTTTTGCGTTTCTCCCGACGACCTGTAGACAGTGCTGCTTGCCTGCTGCCCGTGATAATTTACGACGACTTCGCTCGGCAAGGCCTTGAGGAGGATATCGGACATCATCGTGCAGTATGTTGCCGATCCCACGCCGAGCCCCTTCAGACCGCGGATGTTCGTCTGAACCTGATCGTACATCCTTCGGAGGCCTTTCGTGTCTTTCGCGGAGGCAACAGGAGGCAGTGCTGGAAGCTTTGCCAGATGAATTTGCTGAATCCTTCGTTCATCACCGAAGCGCAGTACCAGAATTTCAATGGCATCGTCGTAGCAAGCCTCAGTTGCCTAGAGTCCAGCGACTGCTACCGCCGCTGGTCCGGTGACATGGTTGCGCAGGTACTGGGACTTGTCCGATCATGGGACACTATCGTTTTCGTGGATAGCACGACCGAACTGCTCCCAGAAGCTCTGCCACGCGCTGACCTCACCGTTGAAAGTTTGAAGTCTTAACTTGGGAAGCTTCGCGCCGCAAGTCATGTTGCTGCGAGATCTTCCCACGTCTGTAGTTGCAGTCGCAGATGTTGTCGCGGATGTGGTCATCTGGATGGCCTGTGCCTGCTGTTCCTTGCGTCTCAGTGAGTCTGCCTTGCAGTCCAACCGCGCCATCATTCGAATGGCCTCGTCGTCGTACTCCGTAACGTAGTGTATTCTGCGACGAGGTCTTGTTCCGATACATGATCTTGTATCTACACGTTCAACTCCTTGAAGTGCCCTGTCATTGGCCTTCAGCAACTCTAGCCAGGCAGTCAGCGATCCCAGGTCCGCTGTCTGCATCCCGGCTGTCGCCTCGTGGATAATTTTCGTGTTTTGCGACCGCTTCATCCCACGTTTTGCCTTGAGACGTTTCATGTTTGACGATCTCCCACACAGTCTCGGAAACAACGTACCAGGCAGGAGTTCCACAAAGGTGGAAGATCCGCTCACCTTAATCGTTCGCGATGCCGGGTATTCGGCACCATAATGTTTCTGATTCGAAGAGCGAGCGGGTGTCGTCGTTGTAATAATGGCCGATAATTTTAGCAGAAGAAAAAACTGTATTTACACTGATAAAATAAACGTATAAATATTTACAGTTGCAGATTCTCAGTCAGTTCATGGCGTTCGTCTCGTTCGATCCGTCCTGTTCTATCTGATTGCTTGCCTTCCGCTGGCAGCACCGTCTGCGCCACATGGCTATAACTTCCGCGGTGCCTGCGCCAGCAAAACCAACGCTACCACCTTCCTTGAGCCACTTCGAGCACCTCTTCAACCCGGGTCTTGGATGTGTCCAGGGAGTCGTCCACAAGGTAAACATCCGACCTTCTGTGATTCCTGTTCGACATCGGATGAGGCGTATCCCTTTAGCTGCGCGACAACCCGTTTCGGATGAAATTCGACGTCTGGAAGCAGCTGGAATCATCGAGCGGATAAACTCATCCGAGTGGGTTTCGCCAATTGTAGTGGTGCAGAAGAAGGATGGCTCCATTCGAATGTGCGTGGACCTGCGAGAAGCCAACAAGGCTGTCGTCATCGATAGTTTTCCTCTTCCGCATATAGAGGAACTACTGAATGCCTTACACGGCGCAAGACATTTTTCGAAGCTTGATCTTGCTGCCGCCTACCACCAACTGCCTCTTCACCCAGAGAGCCGAGACCTCACGGCGTTCATCACGCACGAGGGCCTCTTCCGGTTTAAGAGGGTGTGCTTTGGTCTGGCATCAGCGCCAGCAGCCTTCCAGCAGATGATGTCAAAGGTGCTCTACGGCTGTGAAGGTGTTTTGGTCTACCTTGACGACATTGTTGTTTTTGGGAGAACCAAGGAGGAGCACACACACCGTCTGAGGGAAGTTCTGCGGCGAATCTCGGAGGCCGGACTTAAGCTCAACAACAAGTGCGTCTTTGGTGTGTCGGAACTGTCGTTTTTGGGCCATAAAGTCAGCGCTCGAGGAATTGCACCGCTTCAACAGAAAGTGGATGCTCTCAACGCTGCCCCCATCCCCGCGGACATCACCCAACTCCGTTCCTTTCTGGGGATGGTGGAATATTACTCCCGCTTTGTGCCTGGCTTGGCATCTGAAGTCGAGCCTCTTCGAAGGTTCCTGCGGAAGGACACACCATTCATCTGGGACAACGAGGCGGACCGAAGCTTCAACCGAGTAAAATCGTTGCTGTCATCTGGCAAGACGCTGAAGATGTTCGACCCAGCGTTACCTACCGTCGTAGCTACAGACGCATCGGCCTACGGAATCGGGGCTGTCTTGCAGCAGCGCCATCAGGACGGTATCTTCACGGTCGCATTCGCCTCTAGAACGTTGACGCCGACGGAGCGACGGTACTCGGTTGGAGAGAAAGAAGCGCTAGCATGCCTGTGGGCATGTGAGAAATGGCATGTCTACTTGTGGGGCCGTCATTTCACTCTTCGCACGGATCACCAAGCGCTTGTGTCACTGCTTTCCACTGGGGGAACAGGACATCGCCCGCTACGGATCACACGTTGGTCCCATCGCCTGCTGAAGTACAACTTCACGGTGGAATACCAGCGAGGAGCGGAGAATGGGGTAGCTGATGCCCTGTCCCGCCTGCCCATGCCGACCAATGATGGGGGAATGGACTTCGACGACGAGATCATCTCCTTCGTCGCTCTGGACGACGCGTGCATCACGAAACAACAGCTGCAACAGGAGACGGCGGATGACCCACTGCTCACCGCTGTCATGGGCTATGTAACCTCAGATTGGCCCCCATGGAACAGTTTATCTTCAGATGAGACCATTTTCTACGACCTGAAAGAGGCTCTCTCAGTCAACGACGGGCTCCTGCTCCGTGGTGACCAGTTCGTCATCCCCACAACTATGCGTCACGCGGTAATCTCACGAGCACATGAAGGACACACTGGCATCGTGAAGACGCAGGCACGCCTTCGAGAGCTCTACTGGTGGCCCCGAATGAATACAGAAGTACGCGCTGCGGTCTCCGCCTGCAAGGTCTGCAGTAGCTCGGACAAGACTGCCAAGACGTCACCGACTCCCCTACAGCCAGTGCCCTTGCCAGAGCGACCTTGGTCTAAGGTGGGCATTGACATTGTGGGTCCGTTTGAGCGGGCGGAGCCAGCTTGTCGCTTCGTCATTGCGCTCGTTGACTACTATTCGAAGTGGCCAGAAGTCCAGTTCTGCCCAAATGTCACTACGGGAAGGGTGACGGATTTTCTGCGAGCCATCTTCGCCAGAGAAGGGTACCCAGACAGTATCGTAAGTGACAATGGGCCACAGTTTGTGTCGGCCGAATTCGAGAAGTTTCTTCAAGTTCGCGGTATAAAGCACCACCTGGTTTCTGCTTACTACCCCCAGTCCAACGGGCAGGTCGAACGCTTCAACCGTACACTGAAGGGTTTCCTTCAGTGTGCCGCCATTGAACGAAGTAACATCCGCTCTTCACTCGTCGACTACTTGATGATATACCGCTGCACGCCCCATGCCACCACTGGACTATCTCCTGCCCTCCTGCTGCACGGACGCAAGCCACGGACCCGGCTCAACATCCTCGGGCTGTCGTCGGCGCAGTTCCTGCAAAACCCTTTCGAGGAGCTGCAACGGCTGCGTCAACGAGTACAGCAGAGGCAGGAATACACCAAAAGGTACACAGACCAGCGTCGAGCAGCGAAGACCCCGAGATTTTGTGTTGGAGACTGGGTTCGAGTGAAGCGACCAGGAAAAGTCCCCAAAGGAGAGCCGACCTTTGGACCACCACAGCGCATCATAAAGCGCGTAGGTCGGTGGACGTTCCGATTGGAAGACGGTCGAGTATGGAACGCCTCAAAACTCGCAGCAGCCCCGAAGACCAACCAACAGAGCCAGAGGCAAAACACATCGACCCCTGCTAAGAGCAGTCGGTTCTCGAGAGTTGCTGTTTCCCCTGCTAGCGTCAGCCACAGGCACCATAACTGGCAGCCACAACAGCCTAGGTGGAACGGACAGCAACAAACTGGATCGCTAACGCCTGTGTGCAGTCCAGCCTTAGACTCACCACCAAGAAAGGGGGTTTCGACCGCTCATCCTACGCCTATGCCTCTGAGGCGCTCCGAACGTGATCGTCGGCCACCAGAGCGCTATGGGAACTATGCCGCACGATGAACTGAACTGCTTTTCTTTTCGTCATTTTGCTTGAGAAGTAGTAACTTAATTTAGAAAAAAAAGTGTTGAAACTGTTTGTGTTGAACAGAACAGTGGATCTCGGTGATCGGAAGTAACTGCGCAAAGCGGTGACTTGTGTTTTGTGTTGTGCGTGTGTGTGTGTGTGTTTTGTTTTTCTTTATTTCTTTTTCTTTGTTCTTGGCATTTTTCGTTCTTTTTTTAACCCTAAAAAAATAGAGGAGGGAAAATGTTATGTGCTTATTCCTCTAGCTTACTCCCCTAACTAAAAAAACAGTTGAAATGAAATGAAATGAAATGAAATCTTTATTTTCCAGAAATTTACTCTGGCGGGCTTCCAGACAAAAAGCTACCATATGGTAACTTGACGGGGTCTGGGGCCCTAAAGCAAAACAAGCATAGCAATCTGGCTGAAAAGTGTTATACATTAAAAAGACACGTTATACAGCATATAGAGTTTCTCTTACAAACTAGGCATGTACTGAAGTAACAATAAACAGAGTAAACAAGTGAGAGCGCAGGAACGTTCGGCAGCAAGCATATTATGCAAAAGCGAGAAAAAGAAAAATGTCATACAGAGACAACCGCGTTAGATAAAACACTGATACAATTCAGCTCTAGTCAGAGAGTATATATCTATGTTTTCTAGATGGTACCTGTTCAGTAGAGAAGGTAACATATGGCGAAGGGATTGCAAAGCATGATTCGTCCGGAAATGAGGAACGTACCATATCTCAGAGCAGCGCATACTGATCGAGATTTCCTTTTTATTCAAGTCCGAGGTGCGCCAAAGAAATTCAATGAATTCATTTGTTCCGAAAAGGAAAGCATACAAAAGACGATACACGTGCATATTTGGAATGGAAATAATCTTGAATTTTTCGAACAGCGGTTTAGTATGATATAGGTAGTGTACATCCGCGATGATGCGTAGTATCTTTTTTTGAAGTAACAGTATTCTGTTTAAATTCGAAGTGGTTGTTGTGCCCCACACGAGGTGACAATAATTTATATGAGACCGGAAAAGGGCATGATAAATCATGAGTTTAATTTTAACAGGCAATATTGAGCGGCATCTTCTAATAACGCCAATGACTCTGCACAACCTGCTGACCAAATTATCAATATGGCGATCCCACGACAGATGCTCAGAGAAAATTACGCCCAGCGTTTTGTGGTGCTTAACTATATCGATTACTGTACCACTTAAGGTAAGGGATTTAGTGAAGGAGACGTGCTTATTCAATGACCGAAATATGAGTGCCTTGGTTTTGTTTACATTAATCTTAAGGCAATTTACCTCAGACCATCGGCCAAATTGCGCGAGAATATCGTTCCCCTTAATTATTACGCTTTCTGCGTCTACGCCAGACACAAAAAGGCTGGTGTCGTCGGCATATATTACAAACTGCGCAAGAGTACTAACCTTTACCACGTCGTTTATAAAAATGTTAAAAAGCAGAGGGCCCAGTATGCTGCCCTGAGGCACGCCGCAGGTTACGGCTTTGAGAGAAGAAGATTGCCCGTCGATGCTGACACACTGCTGGCGATTGGAGAGATAGGAATCCAAGAGTGAGAGTGCTGGACCACGTATTCCATAACACTTTAATTTATCAAGGAGTATTTGATGATTGAGGCAGTCAAAGGCCTTACTAAAATCAATAAAAATACCTAGTGTTAAAAGCTTGTTTTGAATGTTATTTAAAATTATTTCTTTCTGGAGTAAGAGCGCTGACTCTGTCGACCTTCCCTTTCTAAAACCAAATTGGGCGTCAGTTATTATTTCATGTCGACAGAGAAAGCTTTCTACACGAGTTTTGACAAGGGTTTCTAGTCCCTTAGAAAAAATTGGCAGGATGGATATTGGTCTATAGTTGGTCATTAGGTTCACATCACCTCCTTTGTGAATCACAGTAACTTTGGCAAGTTTCATATTTGCGGGGAACTCACCGCAAGCCAAGCTGAGGTTAAATATATGCGCGAGGTACGGTGCAATTATGTCGATGACAAGCTTGACTGGTTTCATTCGAAAATCGCTAATATCACGACTGTTACTATTTTTGAGCCGCATGAATATTTTGTACACCTCAAATTCATTTGTTGGATTGAGAAAAAGGGACGAGCTTGGGCTCTGTGTGATATATTTAACAGCATCTTCATTATATGTGCTTGAAACAAGATTTACCAAGTAGGAATTGAAGCATTCTGCCAGTGGGACACCGGATAGCATTTGGTCATTGATCAGTAGCTCCCCCATTTTATCGTTACGTGGGCCACGCTGGAGAACCTCATTTATAGATTTCCATATCACAGCAGGAGAAATTTTCGACTTATATCTGAAGAGGTTTGCATGATACTGTGCTTTTGCTTGTTTTAGTATAGAGTTTAATTTATTTCGATATTTTTTGAAGCATGCTAAATTGTCTGGGTGTCTCGAGGAAATAAACTTTTTGAACAATATACTCTTTTTTCTAATCATTTTGATGTGATCAGGTGTGATCCAAGGTTTTCGTGATTTTCTCGATCGAGATATTACTTTATACGGAAAACATTCATCATAGCACTTCTTGAACAAGTGATGAAATGTATCGTAGGCATCATTAACGTTGGATTGTAATGTCACAGATGTCCAGTCGAGGGCACATATTTTGTTTCTAAAATGCAGCAAAGCATGTTCTGTTAATGGTTGGAAAGAAAAAACGTTTGATTTCGTTCTTGATTTTAAATCACAGCAACGAAAGGCGAGGAAAATAGGAATATGGTCGCTGATGCTACAACTGATCGTACCAGCTGCAGTAAGTCTTTGGCCCATATTTGTAATGAAGAGATCCAGGACACTTTCACTTTCAAGAGTAGTTCTAGTAGGTGACGAAATCACATTTGCATATCCGAAAGAACTCAGAACATTGCTAAATTGGGTCCCAGTATGGGAAGGCTCCATCATATTAATATTAAAGTCGCCACCGAGAACAACAGAAAACTTATTTGTTGATGCAAATTCCAAATAACTATCTAAAAAGGATAAAAAAACCTGCGACGTTGGCCGACGGCGGACGATACACGACAGAGAAAAGCCGACTGCCACTAGTTAAAGTTAAAATTTCATAGTCTTCATTCATCTCAGTCAGGCAGTCCAGTATTTGGTAAGTTTCGCGTTGCTCTGCATAAATGGCGACACCGCCACCCCTCCGACAGATTCGATTTAGGCAAAAATGTTTGTATCCAGGCAAATTTAGCACTGGCTGGTCATCTTGGTACCACGTCTCTGAGAACATTATAACATCAAAAGCAACATCGCAGTCATCCAGAAGTGTGCAAACATCGTCCTCCTTGTTTTGGAGGGAACGCACATTGAGATGGAAAACAGTAACATCTTTTGGATTTGTGTGCTCCTTAACGTCTGATGGCAAAATTAATTCATGGTACTCCATTTTACTGCAGATCTACTCAATTTTAGCCAAGTCATCATCATGGGCGATTTGGCAAACGGCGCTGTTTTCGGACTTCCTAGCAAAAATTTTTCCGTTTCGCACCCAAGCGTATTTCCAGCCGCACTCTCGCTTTCGGTTAATAGTGAGCGCAAGCAGCCGTCTCAGAACCGGACATAGGTTTTCATTGACATAGACGGGTGCCGCCGGCAAGATATTAAGTTGCGTGGTCGACATCCGGGTACGTCGTGCCTTCTCAAGAATTGAGTCGCGCTTTCGACGGCTTGCAAGCTGCACGATGATATTAGGAGCCGTGGTGTCGCGGCCCGGCAAGCGGTGGCATGCCTCAATGTCGTCAACCGTGACTGGCTCACCAATCTGCTCGCACAGCCTGGTGACCACGTCAACAACGTTCTCATTTGGCTGCCTGGCAATACCTTTGATCTCAAGGTTTGAGTTGCGTGAGTACTGCTCCATCTGTGTCATTCTGGTCAGGGCCCCCTCATGTCACCCTGGAGTGTGCTGCACGTCTCACGCAGACTCTCGTTCTCCCTCTTCAGCTCCCCATTCTCCCTGATTATGTCCTCGACCTGTTTTTTAAACTCCTCAAAGGATTTGTTTATGAAGGTCATCCCTGAATTTGTTTCGCGTATATCGGAGTGCATTTCACGGATCTCAGTCCGTAGCTCTCGTTCAAATGTTTCCTTAAAACCTTTAAACTCCCTCCTGATCTCATCCTTAAACTCGTTCAGCAACTTCACTACTTCCTTCGACATGATCTCAGCAGCACGCAGGCGCAACAGAAATTGACCGTGGCGGCAGGAACGCAACCCGGAAACACATAAAAGAGGGGCAAACACAAGAGCCCGGGCGCAACTGCAAAACTCGGCGAAGCGGACAGGCAGGAGCGAAAAGAGGTCCGTCACTCAAAGAGAGGCGAAGGACGCCGATTGGAAGAGCGCCGCCAACCTTGCCAGAGGAAGAGGGCGGGCCACTAGGAGCGTGATTGACAGGGGAGTGGGGTAGCGGCGACTCACGCCGACCGGAGCGGGGGCAGCGGGAGCGCCGCACGCTGGCCGTACTCGAAGCTAAGCCGAACGCTGGAGGGGACTGGACCACGGTGGACCGGGGTCAGGTCGTTGCCTCGCCGAAGAGCGAGTGCCGGCCTCCAGCACACCAAACCCGCACAGACGCTCCGGGTCCAAGGAAGACGCAGCTCCGGCTAGGCGTTCGCTGGTCTCGAGACGAGAAGGCGTCCGGGTACGCACGCTCCGTTCGGCCAGGCACGGGCGTCACGGGACGGTCGTCCCTGCATGAAGTTAGGCCCAGCACAGGAGACGGGTTTCGGCCCGTTGTCTCGAGGTCCCTCCTCGCTCCGTCAGCGCAGGTCGCCCGCTCAGTCAGTATACGTCTCCCCCGTCCGCCAGTTCCAGTCCGCCCGAGCCGCCGCAGCTCCGGAGCCGTCACCGCCGAGATCGCTCGAGAGGCAAATTCAATTAGTCAGGGCTGATGAGGCTAAAATAAACAGTCCGGTGTTGAACGGCGAGCAAGCACAGGCCAGGAGTCGTAGAAATACCTGGCAGTTGTACTGACCAACAGGCCGGAGTACTTGTCCGAGCATTATGCTCATCTCCGACAGGCAGCAATGCGAGGTATGAATGTACTTCCGAAAACGTAATCTTTGGAGTTGCAATCGTTTTCTGGTGACTCGCGAACTCCGGAAGGCGGGTGTGGTGCCTGGATTAACCTTCGCCAACGCGGTTCTTTGTGTCCTTGGCACAGTGCGGGAAGTCATGGAACGTCGTCAACGAGAGGTCGGGAGGCAGGCTCTGGGCTGTCATGGAATGGTGGCTACCGAAGCAGTCCAGGGAGATCTTGGGTGGTCGTCGTTTGAGGCCAGGGAGGCAACCAGTAAGATAACCCACGACAGCCGTCTCCGTCTCATGGACCTGGCGGGTGGGCCAAGAGGCTCATCGTCTACGCGGCTCTCACGGGAGTGTAGACTGACTGGAGGAAGCGGCAGTATCAGTTAGAAAAGAAATACGGCTTTTTCAACCTTTGTAACTATTACATCAGAGAGGAAGTGGGAACTGAAGATACGAAACAGGGTGAGAAGTGAGGAGGCAGCTCTCTGGGCAGAAACGGCAAAGTCCAAGCTGACACTATTTATGTACCCATCGATATAAGCACGAAATTTCGGCAGACACTAGACTATATGGCAACAGCTTGGGCAGCCGGCTCCTCTTTGAGTCACACCGCAGGAGGGCTGCGAACGCAGGTGGTCGCCGTTGCTTCGACCAGACCGTGGAATCGGCAGCATGCCGTGTGTGTGCTCAGGCGGATGAGACAATTGAACACCTCTTGCTGTCGTGCACCGATCTGCGACGAGTTCAACCGGCGGAATGTGGACAGGCAACCCGGGAGCTCGCACTGGCAGAGGCACTCGTCTTTGGGTGTGCTTTCAGCTCAGTGGCAGAATCTGCGGGTGGGACCAACGGCAACAACAACGCCTATGCTACGCCTATAACCAACAGAGGATGCCGTGAGCTGGAGGAAACCACGAAGCGAAGATTAGAGAACTGGGGGATGCTAGTTCACCAGCGGGGATAACCGAATCCCCACTGGCTAGGTCCCAAACTCTACGGTGACCGGCCGTCATCATCGTCATCATCGCCCCGCTAACACAAAAGGTCCAAGGTCAGAGCGGCGAGGGAAGGCGCCTTCTTCTCGCCGGCATGAGCGCGCAGCTCTGCCGTCGACGCAAATACGCTGCAGACCAAAACAAGGGAGCGGAAGAATGACGTACATGCTTTCGCATTCACAACTCGCAAGAATTGCTTAGGCGTACCTCGAGCGTTTTTTGTTGCGCTTCATTTTTTTCGCAATGGCTTGGCTATTTAATAAGAGACCATCGCCTCGATACTAAATATATTTAATCTCACGAATTAGTGGTGTTCGCGCCACTTCCGGCCGCTATGCAGAAGGCGTAAAACACCTCCAGTTCTCCTATGTTTACCTGAGTATGGATGGATGCGCGACGAATCTTGATACACTAGCGAGTGATTATGGAACAACTAGCTTCTAGATGTGCATCAGTGTCGTGTTTTTCATTTTCTGATCGGTACCGGCACGAAGAAAATGCCAAAGTTAAGTTACTCCCGTTATTTCGAGACGAAGGACGTCACCGCCGCCGCCACCGCCACCGAGCCTGTGTGATCGTACACGGTGCAAGCCCATTTTGGTGTGCTCCCGACAGAGGGCGCAACGCGAGTAATGGGGCACTAGCAGCGCCCCGATGAACTCCTCTTTGAGAACGATACGTGCCAACCATGTGATTATTGCTACTATAAATGCAAGGTGATAAAATACTCGGGGAAAGAAGCCTTGAATACCGAATCAAGTAAGTCAACACATTAGAAAGTTGTGGGTTACAAAGCACTTGCGTCGCGCCGAAAGAAGCGCAATGAAACCTTTTGGGAATATTTCCTGCAATAACCAAGGCCCGGCTCGGCAACCCCTGCGAGGTAGCTCGGCGTCTACCTTCAGCGTTCCCATCGCCGCTGCCGTGCCATTCAGAAAAGTAATGTGAAGGCGTTTAAGGGGTTTGAGGTATTTAGAGCGCGGCTCTTAGGCGGCCGTTTTCTGGGTTTCGCGGCGTCGTCATCGGCGTAACCGCGCTAAATTTAGCAGGAAAATTGACGTCACGTTACCTCAACACCAATTATTTTTCCCCGCTAAATTTAGCGGGGAATTGGCATCACATTACTTGAGTGTCACTTCAACTATGAGCGAATTCCAGTTTCTCCGCTAGATTTAGCGGGAAAATTTAAAATCAGGTGACCTCAACAGCGATTCACTTCCCCACTAAATTTAGCGGGAAAATTGACGTCACGTGACCTTAACGCCAATTTAATTTCCCCATTGAATTTGCGGGGAAATTGATGTCACATGACTTGATGTCACGTCACCTATTACCAAATTCAGTTTCTCCGCTAGAGTTAGTAAGAAAATTGACGTCACGTAACCTCAACAGCAATTCAATTCCACACTAAATTCAGCAGGAAGTCACGTGGCCTCAACGCCAATTGAGTTCCCCGCTAAATATAGCAGGAAAATCGACGTCAAATTGTTGTCACGTCACCTATGAACAAATTCAGTTTGTTCGCTAGATTTCGCGTGAAAATTGACGTCACAAAACCTCGAAAAGCAATTCAATTCCACGCTAAATTTAGCGGGAAAATTGACGTCACGTGACCTCAACACCAATTCAGTTTCCTCGCAAAATTCAGCTGGGATAATGGCGTCACATGGCTTCGTGTCACGTCAGCTATAAACAAGTTGGTTTTCTCCGCGAGATTTAGCGGGAAAGGTAACATCGCGGAACCTCAACAGCAGTTTAATTCACCGCTAAATTTAGGGAGAAATTGAATTGCTGTTGAGGTCACGTGGCGTACATTTTTCAGCTAAATTTGGCTGAAAGCAGGAGGAGACGAAAGGGTATGAACGAGGAGGAGGGGAGTGCACGGAGCATGATGAGAACCCAGGTAGCATCGCCAGGAGGCTTGTGCCCAACTTGGGCAAAGGTCCGGCAAACATAAGGGCCCAACTTTGGCGCAGTTAGGGTTTTTGCACCATCGGCAATCATCAGTGCCAAAGTACGGCAGCCTCAACTATAGCCTTAGTTGGGCGATCCTAGGGCATGCCAAAAGCTTTCCGGCTCTTCTCTTGTACGCCTCGACGAGTGCCAAAGTTGCTGCCATGCGCCGAGGCCCTAGCTTTGCCTAGAGCAACGCCGAATTTGGGTATTTCAGACGTGCCAAAGCTTGGCGTTGCTCTGGTCTGCCGGAGGAGCGCCAAAGTTGGTGCCATACTTGAGCCATTTCTTTGCCAAAGCAACGCCGAATTTCGGTATTTCGGACATGCCAGATCTGGCCTTTCTCTGGTCCGCCACATTTCTGCCATAAGTGAGTGCCAGGGCGCACCAACCCTAACCGCCAAAGCAACGCACTAATTCGGGTGTTTCGGCCACGCTGAGTTTGGCATTTCTCTGATTCGCCACAGTTGCGCCGGGCGGTGCTGGAGACTTGAGCCATAACCTGCCAATGCAACGCCTAATCTGGGTATTTCGGACATGATAAGTTTGGCTTTTCTCTGGTTCGCGCTACAGTTCTGCCAAAGTAAGTGCCAGACTTGAGTCATAACTGCCGCAGTAAATCTTAATTTGGAATTCGGGGAATGCGCCGAAGTTTGGCTCTTCTTTGGCTACCCACTGGAAAGTGCCAAATAAGTGCCTGGCAAAGAAAGCCGAGAGGCCTGCCCAAGTTTGGAATATCCCTGGTGTGTCACCGAAATGCTCTTTTCATGCGCTCAAGGTGAGAATAAAATTAAATAAGCGTTGTAAACTCGATGGTCAGATGTCATCACCTCCGTTCCCAAGCAGCACGGTGATACTTTGCGAAGTATCGCTGCCAGTACCGGCCGAAAGCCGTTTCAATATCGCCTCAAATATCCAGTTTGGCACCACCGTTTGATATTCGGCAGGTACTGCCGTTCCAGCCGTTTTGCCCCGGCCTAGCGTTCGCGCAATATAGTGCGGAGAAATGCCTGTACGATGCGCCCGTTCCGTATTGGCCGAACGTCGTACAATTTATTAGTGAAGGTTGCATATCATTTGCTGCGTATCAAATCACATATATGAAAAAACAAAATTTTTTCTGATCGCTCCCAGAAGTTTATTAAACCACTCATCCTTACGCACAGTGTATTCTCGACATATTTTCAAAGGTGACACTTCTCTGCAGGAACGAAAATAAAATTATAAAATAAAATTGGCACTGTCCATCATGCCAAGCAAAATTCATCACACGAAAACCGCGGAGATTGAGAGGCAAGCAGGGCTACCAGCCAGAAGCATGCTTGCAGTGTACTTACTAACAAAAGAGCGATATCATGTAATCCTTGATAGATGCATAATCCAACTCAGGCACCACACAAACACACTCGAGAAAGAAGGCTGCGCACATTCAGTCGACGTCTCAGTCGTCGGCGAAGAGCAGTTTTTGTCGAAGCGTGTCAACAAACACATCACAAGAATTCCACGAACTCCGGTGAAAGAAATGGCTGTTACCAAAATATCGGCATGGACGTATTCCGGCCGTTTACGACGACAGAAACGTGGCCGCGTCTGCAACGCACGAAAGCAACAGAACACTGGAGAGCGCATTTCGAAGACCGGACCTACGTGACCCGCCCATTTCTATAACTAGGCAAACAGCGAAAACAACAGCCCAGAGATCGCTATCAGCGTGACAGAGAGAGTCACGTGAAAAAAATTCTTGTCCACACGTCCTACGCTTCCTACGCAGAGAGGTCACGCTTTTCGCTCCACCTTCTTTATTTGCTTAAGCGCCAAGCCCTCGCACTCGCTGACAGCCGCGCGAAGACACAAAAGCAGGTGGGAAGGATTTGGGGAAGGCGAAGTCGAAGGGGCAAACAAACAACGCAGCTAAGCTCCCCTCGGCATTTTCACGACGCTTTAGAGTAAAAAACAAAAAAACAAAGACAAATTCATAAAAAAAAACCTGCTGTACAGCCAAAGCTACAGGGGAGAGAGTGTATCCCGACCTGTTCTACAGTAAAAAAATAAGGGACGGGGAGTCCCAGCCTTTCTTTGGAAAGAAATGGAACGGAATGAAAAAAGGAGAAGGCCGCTTCCTGCGCCGGTGACCTTGTCGCCTTAGCGATAGTCTGTCAGCGTTCAGGCTTCCATTGTGGGCCTGCAGAAAGATATTATTTCTTTCTTGAGAGCGAAATGGAAGGGGTGCCTATGTTTTGCGGGCTTGTCGCCACCCGATAGGCTTCAACTACTTTCCACGACTCTCGCTCACGGTGACCTCCAATGGCCGTCGTGCCGGCGGGAGTGGGAGCGCAGCCGGGACATTTCCTCCCGTGAATGACGATCGTGTGCTGAGAATCCGAAGCAGCTCTTTTCGCGTCATCGATGATGTTCTTGGAGTCGGTCGTTGAGGCATCGCCCCGTTTGCCCGATGTACTGTACCTGGCCCCGTAGGACAGGTACAGTCATACGGGGACAGGTACACGTCCTCCGCTCCCTCTCTCCTTCCCCCAAGATTTTCCTTTCCCGAACTCCCACGGAGCGGGCGGGCAATGAGCTTGAAGCCTGCACATAAATGCTGCTGAAGTTGAAAGATTGCCCTGTCTGTATCGTCCCTTATGTGTCTCCACTGTTCTAAATGTTCAAAGAAGCACCAACACGCTAAAATAGAACAAGTTCCGGGATTTCATTTTAATTCCCCAAAGTGTGATGCGTGGAGCGGCGCCACGGAGCCCCGGTAGTTTCCGCTCTTTTGTTATCGCTAGGATTTCACAGTGCTCACTCACAATGCAAGACACGCAGAGCCACGCTCGCTTTTGGCAATGCGCCGCCTAATAATGATATCTGTTGAGTGAGACGCATCGCGTGCACGTCCTGTGCAGCGCCAGCTCCGTGGCAGCACTTTCTGTAAAGGCGCATTCACACCGAGGATGTAAGCGGTCAGCGCGATGCAATCTAAATCACACATCGCAAAAAAAAAATAATTAGACGATCACTCTGGCGTGCGCGTTGAGCGAGGTCCAACACCTTCGTTGGTGAGTCGCGTCTCAAAACTCTCGCTCCGAACGCCGCTGATTCGGCTCTGCCTCTCCGCTAATGCGATCGCATCGCAAAAGTCGGGTCAGCAAGCGGCTGCTCAAATCGCGTCGCTTTTTCCCCGCGCTGGTCTGCTTTTGCGATGAAAGCTATCACCCGACTGAGATCGGATCGTCAGGCGCAGAACGCGCCGTAATGTCGAACCAGTCTCACGGCACGTCCCGATGTTGGCGTGCTGCGCTCTTCTGCCGCGAGTACAACATCCGGCACAATTTGCGTTTGCAAAGTCGTTGGTCCAGCCGCGTCAAAACGTTCAGCCAACCTTTGGACTGGAGAAATCAAGAGACACCCAAAATAAGATAAAGTGGCCAGCCGAATGAAACTGCGACTTTCTGTTTAATTAAGATGAAGACCACCCGCGTACATCAAATACCTCATCAGCCGAAACTCCAAGGGCAGTAAGCCCTGGATTCTGGCACTTGTTTGGCAACTTTGACCCGCAGCTGCCGGAATCACAGCCGAGACCATCGCGAAGCGAAATTGCCATCTTGGCACTTGTTTGGCGACACTTTGCGCCAGCTGCCAGAGGACAGCCGAACTATCGGGAAGCGAAGCCTAACTTTGGCATGGCGTGCTTGATGGCTATCCAAAGACGCCAGATGTCAGCCGAACTACAAGGTTGTAACTATGGCTCTATCTGTGGCGATTTTGGCCCGAATGGTGCCGGATGACAGCCGAACTATCAAAAAGTGAAGCCTAACTTTGGCATTTGTTTGGCGATTTTGCCACAAATGCCAATTAAAGTCGAACTACCAGGCAGTGAAGCCTAAGTTTTGCACTTGTTTGGCGAATTAGGGCCAAAATACCCAGACTGTTGTCAAGGAGGTCAGCTTTGGCTCTACTTTGGCTTCTTCGGCCTTTTTCAATGCCCTAAACTGCCAGACAAAAGCCAAGTTTAGGCCCATAACTCGGTGCTACCTGGGAAGGCACCCACGAGGAGGAGGGTACAGAGGAGGAGGAGGGAAGTCACCCACGGGCGGATTGGAGGGTACGGAGGAAGATGAGGGTAATGTGCGGAGGAGGAGGAGGGGATAGGAGGAGGAGGAAGAAATGAGGAGGAGTAGGAGGTCAGGAGGAATAGGTAAGAGCAGGAGGAATGGAGAGGAGGAGGAGGGGAGAGGAGGAGGAAAGTAGGGGAGGACGTGGAGCGGGAAAGGATCGGAAAAAGAAGAGGAGGAGGGCAGGAGAGGGTACAAAGGAAGAGGAGGGGCACACCCTTCCCTCCGTACCCTCCCTTCCTCCTCCTCAAAAACTGCGCTCTCATTTCGCGTTGCAGAGATTTGCAAACGTCTTTCATTTTCTGGTCGCTCTCAAATTTATAGACCAGTCGGCTCTGAGCATGTAGTGTTGAAGATGAAGTCCTGCGAAACTTTCCGCTGATTTGTTGTTTCATTTCAGGAACAAGTTCTCTTTCTTTGTGATCCAACAGATAAGGAAGGCGTATCGGTCCTCTCTAATAAATTTCAGGACATACTGCAGTTGGCGCACGGCGGTGAGACTCTTAAAGTATGCAATGCTCATTGCGGGTCCTCAAAAACAAACTAACACATCAGTTACACAGAAGCAACACGTTCCCCACGAAGTTCGCCTATGTTTATTTTATGTTCGCCACCACACAGCCTGTATAATCCAAAATCTTTCCTCTCGTTAAGCGTAGTTCCGGGGCTACCTGGTAGATGGCGCGAGTTTGCCAGTCTCTTCAATCTCCCTAAATGGTCTCAGGAGGGGCAAAGCCCACTGGATCAAACTTAAACGCTACTCTCTGTACCAGCCTTTTATGCCGCGCTCGCAATGGTAATACTATGGTGCCTGAAGCGCGTCGTCGAACTGGTGTGTTTAGCGTCCTATCCTGCCCATAAATGAAAAGTGGTCCCGAAGTGGCAACAAATGACGTCACAAGAACCGGACTGTCATGCTGGCGGATGACGCGATCCCGGTGGTTTGGGGTACAGTGTACTCAACCATTAAGTAAAATGCGGGAGCGGTGGCCAGAGAGACTGTATGCGTCATCTACCGACTCACTCTGGCAGCTTATGCCGCTGTTCTTTTCTATAGTTATACTCCCAGCTCCGAAACAATCACCGATGATGACTCGACGATAAAAAAAAATGTCGCTTTTTGATTTTGTTTTTTGTTGTTTAAAGAAGGTGGCCTTTATCAGAGAAACGGCAAGATCACCGAGATATGGTAGCCCCGCATGGTAAATGCGTAGGTGTGACTAAACAGAGTGGCAAAAACAACAAAACAAACAAGTAAACATTTAAAACGTGGGTGATAAAGAAAGAAACGAGGATGTCATGCGATAATTGCATCGGGGAGTGGCAGACAATCGCAAGAAGAGCCGCCTTATTCTCTGTCCGCATCATTGATTTAATCGCTAGACAGCTCTGATATCAGTTTCGGCCACCGCTCCACGCGTTATATTTAACAGTTGAGCACACCGTACACATGCTCGAAAAAGCAGGAGCGAGCTTGGAGTGTCGCTGTCGTCACGGCGTCCCCAACTTCTGGCTGCCAAAGCTTCCAAGTTGACTGTCAAATTGAAGGCGGTCATGCAGCAGAACAGGGTGTCTACCACATACACCACCGCCGTCTTGAACATCCCCAGGGTCACTACCGGCGACAATATGACTCGTCCACCAGGCACGATCCTTATACATCATGTACAAAAATCTGTCTTCAGGCACTTTCGAGCGCATGTCACCTTCTTGCTGATATGATCCTGTCATATTAATTAAGCAGAATTCTGCTTGCAGATATGCTTAAAGCCTGCATATGCGTGATGCTCAACATACTTTAAACATGTTAGAAAACATATTTCAAGCATGTTTGCAAACATCCGCAGCGTAGACCGTGTCTTTTTGTAAGGTGTAAGAGCGGTGTGGCTGCGGATTTTGTGTAGCAGAAACATCGACAAAGGTATTGGTGCCTCATGAATGTCTTGAATCCTGGGTAATGTACGAATGTATCACTCCTTTAAATTTAAAATAAAAATGCCAATGTCTAATATCTCATGTTTATTTTTGATAAAGATGATATAGACAAAATGGCAGTTTGTGACATTTCAGTTCTATCCGATGGCGAAATTGGAATAACTCTCGTATCAGCTCCGCCGGTCCGAAAAGCGTTTAGCGGCCTTCGATAAACGTTATCACAAGAAAAAGAGTCTGAAACAGTTTCTGCAAGAGTCCCTTTTGAAAATCGCAATATCACGCGTTGGCACGAAGCATGCGATAGACCTATTGCTAAATTACCCCAAGCATCAAGGAGAATGCGGGGATTGGTGTTCCACGCGCCACACGTGCACGCCTTCCACGTACAAAAATATTTGAAGTAAATAACCAAAATAAAGCGTTGACGAACTGCGCGTGCAAGATGCCATTTGTTTTAGGTATTAGCTTTAAAAAAGGTTACTACTGCTGAGACCAGCACGTGCGGCGCGTGGAACACCAATCCCTGGCATTCTCCTTGATACTTGGGTAATTTTGCAATAGGTCAATTGGATACCGGTCCTCACCGAAAGTTGCACGTGGCACTCGTTCTTTATGCTAATCGGCGGCCGAGCTCACCCTGAACACTGTCGCAGCCGTGTCGAGTGCTCAGTGCTCAAGCGGCTACGGCTAACACAAACGATATGCAGCCGATTCTGCCAGAAAAAGTCACAGGCAAGCTTGGCATGCATAGCCACTAGCATTACATGGCACAGGCAGTCTACTGGATGCCGCCGTACTGCTTATTGGAACAACATTGGTCTAGCTGTTAGCGTACGTGCGATAAATGTCACGTTTTGGATGTGCGTCTGCTACGTTGCGAATAAAAGTTACTCAAAAGACTCAAAGTCTGACAGTACACAAGGACAACAACACGAAATAAAAACATTTGCTGGTGATTTGGTGTCAGTACTTCCTGCCGTATTCACTACCTGCTATCTTTCTATCTTTCTGTCTTTCTCGCTAGTTTCAAATTTTATCCTCGGAAAACAAAAACAACAACACTCAAACCACAACATGTACAATGTGTAGAATACTTACATGCATGGCACTCGGGAAGCCTCGGCATTCTCTTGCAGGAGGACGTTCATTCAGCATCCAGTCAAACTGTCCATGTGCCAGTCCACTGAGGATCAAGAGTGAAGCCACTAGGCGCAGTGCTGCCTCCATTGCCTTTCAGGGGTGTTCGTATCAGCTCGTTAGAAATGCGAGTCACATATAAACTCTTTAGCGATCTTTTTTTATTCGTATGTTGCACCTGAGCTTCGACGTACTTGCCTCATTTATCTTTGTCTTTTTCTTCGCAGGAATATGTTCAAGGATCCACTATAATGAGCGTTGTTTCTTTCCGTTTACGATCGCCGCAGTCGTTGTGGAATATTACGTACTTACAGATAATTTTTGTTTTATATTTAAAGTTATTTTTTATTTAATGGTTGGGGATATGATGCTTTATTGCTAACATTCAGATATTGTATGACCGTATACATTAATTTCTGTTTAAGCGACTTGGCGAAACGTGCGGGAGCTACGTGCACAATGAGCCAGTAGGAGCTTCGAAGTGAAGCACGGGACACCACACTGCGGGAACACATACCCTTTCGGAGCCCTGTCACGTGCATCGTTGCATTGCTTCTATTGGCTTACCTGGCCGTAGCCTTAAGGGATCACCAAGTGTAGTTAAAACAAAGTGTGGACGCGGTCACGCTTCGACAAAAAATAACCTATTGAAAGCATCGATGTTGGGAAAATTTTATATTTCGATCGTGTTAACTGTCACATCGCTATGAGATGAACAATAGCGATTGTGAATGAAAACAATAGACGATCGTACCTGGCTAGCGCCACCTTGACGAGAAAAAAAGTAAAGTTAGTATTGTTTTGTTTGCCACTTTTTCGATTGCATTTTTGCAAATTAATTTCGAAAATCAAGTGTAGTGACTGACAAAAAACA
>JAZHYW010006746.1:0-48234 GCA_037355805.1 Ixodes ricinus
GCTTGGAAGGACGCTCTGTCGGCTCATGGGGTGCTGGTTGTGTACGGCAACTGAAGAGGCGCTTCTCTTTTCCTTTCTCAAGCCAAGCAGCTTGGAAGGACGCTCTGTCGGCTCATGGGTGCTGGTTGTGTACGGCAACTGAAGAGACGCTTTCCTTTCCTTTCTCAAGCCAAGCAGCTTGGAAGGACGCTCTGTCGGCTCATGGGGTGCTGGTTGTGTACGGCAACTAAAGAGACGCTTCCATTTCCTTTCTCAAGCCAAGCAGCTTGGAAGGACGCTCTGTCGGCTCATGGGGTGCTGGTTGTGTACGGCAACTGAAGAGACGCTTCCTTTTCCTTTCTCAAGCCAAGCAGCTTGGAAGGACGCTCTGTCGGCTCATGGGGTGCTGGTTGTGGTACGGCAACTGAAGAGACGCTTCCTTTTCCTTTCTCAAGCCAAGCAGCTCGGAAGGACGCTCTGTCGGCTCATGGGGTGCTGGTTGTGTGCGGCTAACTGAAGAGACGCTTCCATTTCCTTCCTCAAGCCGCAGCAGCTTGGAAGGACGCTCTGTCGGCTCATGTGATGCTTAATTGTTGTGTGCAGCAACTAAAGAGCCGCTTTCATTTCCTTTCTCAAGCCCAGCAGCTTGGAAGTACGCTCTGTCGGCTCATGTGATGCTTAATTGTTGTGTGCGGCAACTAAAGAGCCGCTTTCATTTCCTTTCTCAAGCCCAGCAGCTTGGAAGTACGCTCTGTCGGCTCATGTGATGCTTAATTGTTGTGTGCAGCAACTAAAGAGCCGCTTTCATTTCCTTTCTCAAGCCCAGCAGCTTGGAAGTACGCTCTGTCGGCTCATGTGATGCTTAATTGTTGTGTGCAGCAACTAAAGAGCCGCTTTCATTTCCTTTCTCAAGCCCAGCAGCTTGGAAGTACGCTCTGTCGGCTCATGTGATGCTTAATTGTTGTGTGCAGCAACTAAAGAGCCGCTTTCATTTCCTTTCTCAAGCCCAGCAGCTTGGAAGTACGCTCTGTCGGCTCATGTGATGCTTAATTGTTGTGTGCAGCAACTAAAGAGCCGCTTTCATTTCCTTTCTCAAGCCCAGCAGCTTGGAAGTACGCTCTGTCGGCTCATGTGATGCTTAATTGTTGTGTGCAGCAACTAAAGAGCCGCTTTCATTTCCTTTCTCAAGCCCAGCAGCTTGGAAGTACGCTCTGTCGGCTCATGTGATGCTTAATTGTTGTGTGCAGCAACTAAAGAGCCGCTTTCATTTCCTTTCTCAAGCCCAGCAGCTTGGAAGTACGCTCTGTCGGCTCATGTGATGCTTAATTGTTGTGTGCAGCAACTAAAGAGCCGCTTTCATTTCCTTTCTCAAGCCCAGCAGCTTGGAAGTACGCTCTGTCGGCTCATGTGATGCTTAATTGTTGTGTGCAGCAACTAAAGAGCCGCTTTCATTTCCTTTCTCAAGCCCAGCAGCTTGGAAGTACGCTCTGTCGGCTCATGTGATGCTTAATTGTTGTGTGCAGCAACTAAAGAGCCGCTTTCATTTCCTTTCTCAAGCCCAGCAGCTTGGAAGTACGCTCTGTCGGCTCATGTGATGCTTAATTGTTGTGTGCAGCAACTAAAGAGCCGCTTTCATTTCCTTTCTCAAGCCCAGCAGCTTGGAAGTACGCTCTGTCGGCTCATGTGATGCTTAATTGTTGTGTGCAGCAACTAAAGAGCCGCTTTCATTTCCTTTCTCAAGCCCAGCAGCTTGGAAGTACGCTCTGTCGGCTCATGTGATGCTTAATTGTGTGTGCAGCAACTAAAGAGCCGCTTTCATTTCCTTTCTCAAGCCCAGCAGCTTGGAAGTACGCTCTGTCGGCTCATGTGATGCTTAATTGTTGTGTGCAGCAACTAAAGAGCCGCTTTCATTTCCTTTCTCAAGCCCAGCAGCTTGGAAGTACGCTCTGTCGGCTCATGTGATGCTTAATTGTTGTGTGCAGCAACTAAAGAGCCGCTTTCATTTCCTTTCTCAAGCCCAGCAGCTTGGAAGTACGCTCTGTCGGCTCATGTGATGCTTAATTGTTGTGTGCAGCAACTAAAGAGCCGCTTTCATTTCCTTTCTCAAGCCCAGCAGCTTGGAAGTACGCTCTGTCGGCTCATGTGATGCTTAATTGTTGTGTGCAGCAACTAAAGAGCCGCTTTCATTTCCTTTCTCAAGCCCAGCAGCTTGGAAGTACGCTCTGTCGGCTCATGTGATGCTTAATTGTTGTGTGCAGCAACTAAAGAGCCGCTTTCATTTCCTTTCTCAAGCCCAGCAGCTTGGAAGTACGCTCTGTCGGCTCATGTGATGCTTAATTGTTGTGTGCAGCAACTAAAGAGCCGCATTCATTTCCTTTCTCAAGCCCAGCAGCTTGGAATTACGCTCTGTCGGCTCATGTAATGCTTAGTTGTGTGCAGCAACTAAAGAGCCGCTTTCATTTCCTTTCTCAAGCCCAGCAGCTTGGAAGTACGCTCTGTCGGCTCATGTAATGCTTGTTGTGTGCAGCAACTAAAGAGCCGCTTTCATTTCCTTTCTCAAGCCCAGCAGCTTGGAAGTACGCTCTGTCGGCTCATGTAATGCTTATTGTGGTGCAGCAACTAAAGAGCCGCATTCATTTCCTTCTCAAGCCCAAGCAGCTTGGAAGTACGCTCTGTCGGCTCATGTAATGCTTAGTTGTGTGCAGCAACTAAAGAGCCGCTTTCATTTCCATTCTCAAGCCCAGCAGCTTGGAAGTACGCTCTGTCGGCTCATGTAATGCTTAATTGTGTGTGCAGCAACTAAAGAGCCGCTTTCATTTCCTTTCTCAAGCCATCAGCAGCTTGGAAGTACGCTCTGTCGGCTCATGTAATGCTTGTTGTGTGCAGCAACTAAAGAGCCGCTTTCATTTCCTTTCTCAAGCCCAGCAGCTTGGAAGTACGCTCTGTCGGCTCATGTAATGCTTAGTTGTGTGCAGCAACTAAAGAGCCGCTTTCATTTTCCTTTCTCAAGCCCAGCAGCTTGGAAGTACGCTCTGTCGGCTCATGTAATGCTTATTGTGTGCAGCAACTAAAGAGCCGCATTCATTTCCTTTCTCAAGCCCAGCAGCTTGGAAGTACGCTCTGTCGGCTCATGTAATGCTTATTGTGTGCAGCAACTAAAGAGCCGCTTTCATTTCCTTTCTCAAGCCCAGCAGCTTGGAAGTACGCTCTGTCGGCTCATGTAATGCTTAGTTGTGTGCAGCAACTAAAGAGCCGCATTCATTTTCCTTTCTCAAGCCCAGCAGCTTGGAAGTACGCTCTGTCGGCTCATGTAATGCTTATTGTTGTGCAGCAACTAAAGAGCCGCATTCATTTCCTTTCTCAAGCCCAGCAGCTTGGAAGTACGCTCTGTCGGCTCATGTAATGCTTATTGTGTGCAGCAACTAAAGAGCCGCTTTCATTTCCTTTCTCAAGCCCAGCAGCTTGGAAGTACGCTCTGTCGGCTCATGTAATGCTTAGTTGTGTGCAGCAACTAAAGAGCCGCATTCATTTCCTTTCTCAAGCCCAGCAGCTTGGAAGTACGCTCTGTCGGCTCATGTAATGCTTATTGTGTGCAGCAACTAAAGAGCCGCATTCATTTCCTTTCTCAAGCCCAGCAGCTTGAAGTACGCTCTGTCGGCTCATGTAATGCTTATTGTGTGCAGCAACTAAAGAGCCGCATTCATTTCCTTTCTCAAGCCCAGCAGCTTGGAAGTACGCTCTGTCGGCTCATGTAATGCTTATTGCTGTGCAGCAACTAAAGAGCCGCATTCATTTCCTTCTCAAGCCCAGCAGCTTGGAAGTACGCTCTGTCGGCTCATGTAATGCTTATTGTGTGCAGCAACTAAAGAGCCGCATTCATTTCCTTTCTCAAGCCCAGCAGCTTGGAAGTACCGCTCTGTTGGCTCATGTAATGCTTATTGTGTGCAGCAACTAAAGAGCCGCATTCATTTCCTTTCTCAAGCCCAGCAGCTTGGAAGTACGCTCTGTTGGCTCATGTAATGCTTATTGTGTGCAGCAACTAAAGAGCCGCATTCATTTCCTTTCTCAAGCCCAGCAGCTTGGAAGTACGCTCTGTCGGCTCATGTAATGCTTATTGTGTGCAGCAACTAAAGAGCCGCTATTCATTTCCATTCTCAAGCCCAGCAGCTTGGAAGTACGCTCTGTTAGCTCATGTAATGCTTATTGTGTGCAGCAACTAAAGAGCCACATTCATTTCCTTTCTCAAGCCCAGCAGCTTGGAAGTACGCTCTGTTGGCTCATGTAATGCTTATTGTGTGCAGCAACTAAAGAGCCGCTTTCATTTCCATTCTCAAGCCCAGCAGCTTGGAAGTACGCTCTGTTGGCTCATGTAATGCTTATTGTGTGCAGCAACTCAAAGAGCCGCATTCATTTTCCATTCTCAAGCCCAGCAGCTTGGAAGTACGCTCTGTTGGCTCATGTAATGCTTATTGTGTGCAGCAACTAAAGAGCCGCATTCATTTCCATTTCTCAAGCCCAGCAGCTTGGAAGTACGCTCTGTTGGCTCATGGTAATGCTTATTGTGTGCAGCAACTAAAGAGCCGCATTCATTTCCTTTCTCAAGCCCAGCAGCTTGGAAGTACGCTCTGTTGGCTCATGTAATGCTTATTGTGTGCAGCAACTAAAGAGCCGCATTCATTTCCATTCTCAAGCCCAGCAGCTTGGAAGTACGCTCTGTTGGCTCATGTAATGCTTATTGTGTGCAGCAACTAAAGAGCCGCATTCATTTCCTTTCTCAAGCCCAGCAGCTTGGAAGTACGCTCTGTCGGCTCATGTAATGCTTATTGTGTGCAGCAACTAAAGAGCCGCATTCATTTCCTTTCTCAAGCCCAGCAGCTTGGAAGTACGCTCTGTTGGCTCATGTAATGCTTATTGTGTGCAGCAACTAAAGAGCCGCATTCATTTCCTTTCTCAAGCCCAGCAGCTTGGAAGTACGCTCTGTTGGCTCATGTAATGCTTATTGTGTGCAGCAACTAAAGAGCCGCATTCATTTCCTTTCTCAAGCCCAGCAGCTTGGAAGTACGCTCTGTTGGCTCATGTAATGCTTATTGTGTGCAGCAACTAAAGAGCCGCATTCATTTCCTTTCTCAAGCCCAGCAGCTTGGAAGTACGCTCTGTTGGCTCATGTAATGCTTATTGTGTGCAGCAACTAAAGAGCCGCATTCATTTCCATTCTCAAGCCCAGCAGCTTGGAAGTACGCTCTGTTGGCTCATGTAATGCTTATTGTGTGCAGCAACTAAAGAGCCGCATTCATTTCCTTTCTCAAGCCCAGCAGCTTGGAAGTACGCTCTGTTGGCTCATGTAATGCTTATTGTGTGCAGCAACTAAAGAGCCGCATTCATTTCCTTTCTCAAGCCCAGCAGCTTGGAAGTACGCTCTGTTGGCTCATGTAATGCTTATTGTGTGCAGCAACTAAAGAGCCGCATTCATTTCCATTCTCAAGCCCAGCAGCTTGGAAGTACGCTCTGTTGGCTCATGTAATGCTTATTGTGTGCAGCAACTAAAGAGCCGCATTCATTTCCTTTCTCAAGCCCAGCAGCTTGGAAGTACGCTCTGTTGGCTCATGTAATGCTTATTGTGTGCAGCAACTAAAGAGCCGCATTCATTTCCTTTCTCAAGCCCAGCAGCTTGGAAGTACGCTCTGTTGGCTCATGTAATGCTTATTGTGTGCAGCAACTAAAGAGCCGCATTCATTTCCATTCTCAAGCCCAGCAGCTTGGAAGTACGCTCTGTTGGCTCATGTAATGCTTATTGTGTGCAGCAACTAAAGAGCCGCATTCATTTCCATTCTCAAGCCCAGCAGCTTGGAAGTACGCTCTGTTGGCTCATGTAATGCTTATTGTGTGCAGCAACTAAAGAGCCGCATTCATTTCCTTTCTCAAGCCCAGCAGCTTGGAAGTACGCTCTGTTGGCTCATGTAATGCTTATTGTGTGCAGCAACTAAAGAGCCGCATTCATTTCCTTTCTCAAGCCCAGCAGCTTGGAAGTACGCTCTGTTGGCTCATGTAATGCTTATTGTGTGCAGCAACTAAAGAGCCGCATTCATTTCCTTTCTCAAGCCCAGCAGCTTGGAAGTACGCTCTGTTGGCTCATGTAATGCTTATTGTGTGCAGCAACTAAAGAGCCGCATTCATTTCCTTTCTCAAGCCCAGCAGCTTGGAAGTACGCTCTGTTGGCTCATGTAATGCTTATTGTGTGCAGCAACTAAAGAGCCGCATTCATTTCCATTCTCAAGCCCAGCAGCTTGGAAGTACGCTCTGTTGGCTCATGTAATGCTTATTGTGTGCAGCAACTAAAGAGCCGCATTCATTTCCTTTCTCAAGCCCAGCAGCTTGGAAGTACGCTCTGTTGGCTCATGTAATGCTTATTGTGTGCAGCAACTAAAGAGCCGCATTCATTTCCTTTCTCAAGCCCAGCAGCTTGGAAGTACGCTCTGTTGGCTCATGTAATGCTTATTGTGTGCAGCAACTAAAGAGCCGCATTCATTTCCTTTCTCAAGCCCAGCAGCTTGGAAGTACGCTCTGTTGGCTCATGTAATGCTTATTGTGTGCAGCAACTAAAGAGCCGCATTCATTTCCTTTCTCAAGCCCAGCAGCTTGGAAGTACGCTCTGTTGGCTCATGTAATGCTTATTGTGTGCAGCAACTAAAGAGCCGCATTCATTTCCTTTCTCAAGCCCAGCAGCTTGGAAGTACGCTCTGTTGGCTCATGTAATGCTTATTGTGTGCAGCAACTAAAGAGCCGCATTCATTTCCATTCTCAAGCCCAGCAGCTTGGAAGTACGCTCTGTTGGCTCATGTAATGCTTATTGTGTGCAGCAACTAAAGAGCCGCATTCATTTCCATTCTCAAGCCCAGCAGCTTGGAAGTACGCTCTGTTGGCTCATGTAATGCTTATTGTGTGCAGCAACTAAAGAGCCGCATTCATTTCCATTCTCAAGCCCAGCAGCTTGGAAGTACGCTCTGTTGGCTCATGTAATGCTTATTGTGTGCAGCAACTAAAGAGCCGCATTCATTTCCATTCTCAAGCCCAGCAGCTTGGAAGTACGCTCTGTCGGCTCATGTAATGCTTATTGTGTGCAGCAACTAAAGAGCCGCATTCATTTCCTTTCTCAAGCCCAGCAGCTTGGAAGTACGCTCTGTTGGCTCATGTAATGCTTATTGTGTGCAGCAACTAAAGAGCCGCTTTCATTTCCTTTCTCAAGCCCAGCAGCTTGGAAGTACGCTCTGTTGGCTCATGTAATGCTTATTGTGTGCAGCAACTAAAGAGCCGCATTCATTTCCTTTCTCAAGCCCAGCAGCTTGGAAGTACGCTCTGTTGGCTCATGTAATGCTTATTGTGTGCAGCAACTAAAGAGCCGCATTCATTTCCTTTCTCAAGCCCAGCAGCTTGGAAGTACGCTCTGTTGGCTCATGTAATGCTTATTGTGTGCAGCAACTAAAGAGCCGCATTCATTTCCTTTCTCAAGCCCAGCAGCTTGGAAGTACGCTCTGTTGGCTCATGTAATGCTTATTGTGTGCAGCAACTAAAGAGCCGCATTCATTTCCATTCTCAAGCCCAGCAGCTTGGAAGTACGCTCTGTTGGCTCATGTAATGCTTATTGTGTGCAGCAACTAAAGAGCCGCATTCATTTCCTTTCTCAAGCCCAGCAGCTTGGAAGTACGCTCTGTCGGCTCATGTAATGCTTATTGTGTGCAGCAACTAAAGAGCCGCATTCATTTCCATTCTCAAGCCCAGCAGCTTGGAAGTACGCTCTGTTGGCTCATGTAATGCTTATTGTGTGCAGCAACTAAAGAGCCGCATTCATTTCCATTCTCAAGCCCAGCAGCTTGGAAGTACGCTCTGTTGGCTCATGTAATGCTTATTGTGTGCAGCAACTAAAGAGCCGCATTCATTTCCATTCTCAAGCCCAGCAGCTTGGAAGTACGCTCTGTTGGCTCATGTAATGCTTATTGTGTGCAGCAACTAAAGAGCCGCATTCATTTCCTTTCTCAAGCCCAGCAGCTTGGAAGTACGCTCTGTTGGCTCATGTAATGCTTATTGTGTGCAGCAACTAAAGAGCCGCATTCATTTCCTTTCTCAAGCCCAGCAGCTTGGAAGTACGCTCTGTTGGCTCATGTAATGCTTATTGTGTGCAGCAACTAAAGAGCCGCATTCATTTCCTTTCTCAAGCCCAGCAGCTTGGAAGTACGCTCTGTTGGCTCATGTAATGCTTATTGTGTGCAGCAACTAAAGAGCCGCATTCATTTCCTTTCTCAAGCCCAGCAGCTTGGAAGTACGCTCTGTTGGCTCATGTAATGCTTATTGTGTGCAGCAACTAAAGAGCCGCATTCATTTCCTTTCTCAAGCCCAGCAGCTTGGAAGTACGCTCTGTTGGCTCATGTAATGCTTATTGTGTGCAGCAACTAAAGAGCCGCATTCATTTCCATTCTCAAGCCCAGCAGCTTGGAAGTACGCTCTGTTGGCTCATGTAATGCTTATTGTGTGCAGCAACTAAAGAGCCGCATTCATTTCCATTCTCAAGCCCAGCAGCTTGGAAGTACGCTCTGTTGGCTCATGTAATGCTTATTGTGTGCAGCAACTAAAGAGCCGCATTCATTTCCATTCTCAAGCCCAGCAGCTTGGAAGTACGCTCTGTTGGCTCATGTAATGCTTATTGTGTGCAGCAACTAAAGAGCCGCATTCATTTCCTTTCTCAAGCCCAGCAGCTTGGAAGTACGCTCTGTTGGCTCATGTAATGCTTATTGTGTGCAGCAACTAAAGAGCCGCATTCATTTCCATTCTCAAGCCCAGCAGCTTGGAAGTACGCTCTGTTGGCTCATGTAATGCTTATTGTGTGCAGCAACTAAAGAGCCGCATTCATTTCCTTTCTCAAGCCCAGCAGCTTGGAAGTACGCTCTGTCGGCTCATGTAATGCTTATTGTGTGCAGCAACTAAAGAGCCGCATTCATTTCCTTTCTCAAGCCCAGCAGCTTGGAAGTACGCTCTGTTGGCTCATGTAATGCTTATTGTGTGCAGCAACTAAAGAGCCGCATTCATTTCCTTTCTCAAGCCCAGCAGCTTGGAAGTACGCTCTGTTGGCTCATGTAATGCTTATTGTGTGCAGCAACTAAAGAGCCGCATTCATTTCCTTTCTCAAGCCCAGCAGCTTGGAAGTACGCTCTGTTGGCTCATGTAATGCTTATTGTGTGCAGCAACTAAAGAGCCGCATTCATTTCCATTCTCAAGCCCAGCAGCTTGGAAGTACGCTCTGTTGGCTCATGTAATGCTTATTGTGTGCAGCAACTAAAGAGCCGCATTCATTTCCTTTCTCAAGCCCAGCAGCTTGGAAGTACGCTCTGTCGGCTCATGTAATGCTTATTGTGTGCAGCAACTAAAGAGCCGCATTCATTTCCATTCTCAAGCCCAGCAGCTTGGAAGTACGCTCTGTTGGCTCATGTAATGCTTATTGTGTGCAGCAACTAAAGAGCCGCATTCATTTCCATTCTCAAGCCCAGCAGCTTGGAAGTACGCTCTGTTGGCTCATGTAATGCTTATTGTGTGCAGCAACTAAAGAGCCGCATTCATTTCCATTCTCAAGCCCAGCAGCTTGGAAGTACGCTCTGTTGGCTCATGTAATGCTTATTGTGTGCAGCAACTAAAGAGCCGCATTCATTTCCTTTCTCAAGCCCAGCAGCTTGGAAGTACGCTCTGTTGGCTCATGTAATGCTTATTGTGTGCAGCAACTAAAGAGCCGCATTCATTTCCTTTCTCAAGCCCAGCAGCTTGGAAGTACGCTCTGTTGGCTCATGTAATGCTTATTGTGTGCAGCAACTAAAGAGCCGCATTCATTTCCATTCTCAAGCCCAGCAGCTTGGAAGTACGCTCTGTTGGCTCATGTAATGCTTATTGTGTGCAGCAACTAAAGAGCCGCATTCATTTCCATTCTCAAGCCCAGCAGCTTGGAAGTACGCTCTGTTGGCTCATGTAATGCTTATTGTGTGCAGCAACTAAAGAGCCGCATTCATTTCCATTCTCAAGCCCAGCAGCTTGGAAGTACGCTCTGTTGGCTCATGTAATGCTTATTGTGTGCAGCAACTAAAGAGCCGCATTCATTTCCTTTCTCAAGCCCAGCAGCTTGGAAGTACGCTCTGTTGGCTCATGTAATGCTTATTGTGTGCAGCAACTAAAGAGCCGCATTCATTTCCTTTCTCAAGCCCAGCAGCTTGGAAGTACGCTCTGTTGGCTCATGTAATGCTTATTGTGTGCAGCAACTAAAGAGCCGCATTCATTTCCATTCTCAAGCCCAGCAGCTTGGAAGTACGCTCTGTTGGCTCATGTAATGCTTATTGTGTGCAGCAACTAAAGAGCCGCATTCATTTCCTTTCTCAAGCCCAGCAGCTTGGAAGTACGCTCTGTTGGCTCATGTAATGCTTATTGTGTGCAGCAACTAAAGAGCCGCATTCATTTCCATTCTCAAGCCCAGCAGCTTGGAAGTACGCTCTGTTGGCTCATGTAATGCTTATTGTGTGCAGCAACTAAAGAGCCGCATTCATTTCCATTCTCAAGCCCAGCAGCTTGGAAGTACGCTCTGTTGGCTCATGTAATGCTTATTGTGTGCAGCAACTAAAGAGCCGCATTCATTTCCTTTCTCAAGCCCAGCAGCTTGGAAGTACGCTCTGTTGGCTCATGTAATGCTTATTGTGTGCAGCAACTAAAGAGCCGCATTCATTTCCTTTCTCAAGCCCAGCAGCTTGGAAGTACGCTCTGTTGGCTCATGTAATGCTTATTGTGTGCAGCAACTAAAGAGCCGCATTCATTTCCATTCTCAAGCCCAGCAGCTTGGAAGTACGCTCTGTCACGCCCCTGCACGAAACCGAGACCAATTTATCGGGAACTATGTAGTGGAGGATCACAGATCTGCTAGCTCCACCCCCTAGCTTCCTCTTCGTTGCCACAGAAAGTTGAACCTGAGTATAGTATACCCTGTAACTCACTGGCAACTCATTTATGTAGTTTTGTGTGCTCCTGGTTCAAAGACAACGAAGCAGATCCCAGTCCTGACGCTCGCCCCTTGTGGCAAGCTTGCAGCCTCATTGAAGTCAGGCCTTATAGCATCTATCACAACACATGCATCTGTACATTGCCGAGTTGTTTCATCCCAGCCGTAGTACATAGCCTTGTACTACGGCAGGATGACACAATCAAAAGGACTGTTCAGAGGATGTTGCGAGCATGCCTCTACAGATGAAGTAGGCAGGACGTATAGTTTCAGTGGATGCAAAGCTGGGAAAGACCCCTTCAAGGCACTGCCCTTGTGCAAGGTGGTGTTTATAAAGCTTAATTGTCCTACTGTTGAGCTTCTCGTGCTGTCACAATGCAGTCTTTAGTGAACATTAATTCGGCAGAGGAGAGGAATGTGATGCTTTCCAAGGTTGCCAAGATATCAATTTTAGGTAGCTGAGAAATGTTGAGAAGTCTGAGAAAGACCCTCGGCTCAAGATGAGCCGAGAGCAAACGTCGCCACGTCGTCTGCTCTTGGAAAGGTGGCTTGGGATTGGCTAACAAGTGCCTATCGTCACCCCACTGTCGCCTCGGCTGGACTAGGCACCGCTCTTGTTCAGGGGAAAGTTCTGCTCAAGGAGGGGTGTGTCCTCATCTTGGATAATACTTTTAGTAAGGAAATAATTAAGTGTGACATGAGCATAATGTTTAGGATGTTTGGAGCCCGTAGATTGAGTTATCACCAAGAATAGACATTCCCGGAAACCTTTTTAGTGTACCTTTAGCCGACACTGTAGGCTTCGCTACACCGTCGGCTTAAAGGTTGTCCAACAGTCTATGCCAGGGGTGGCCAGGGTGACCCGGCCTAAGAGCCGCAAACAAAACCACAAAACTTCCAAGAGCCGCGGGGGGGGGGGGAGCAAACTTAAATTTTGTATAAAGTCTCACTGTACGTATGGGGGCACAAGGCGCTACGACTGTACGTATGGGGGTGCAAGGCTGTCAAAGCGCCAGCAGTGCTTTATTCTGAAATCCTTTATTTTTTTTCCTGGAAACGCGGAAATGTGCGGGGGTGGGGGGGGGGGGAGGGGTCCCCTTACTAGGGATCCTCGAGCAGCACTTAGACCAGCAAAGAGCCGCATGCGGCTCGCGAGCCGCGGTTTGGCCACCCCTGGTCTATGCGAATCTTAACATACTTTCCAAAGACAGGCATGAGGTTGCAGCTTTGAAACGAGCTTGCATGTCACAAACACTCGCTAGAAAGACATTTCAAAGCAAGGTGCTTAAGCTAGCGCTGCACTTGCAGTTTTCTTTACCTTGTCAGCTTATTTTTTAATCAAGTAATGTATGCTGCACAATGCTACACTGAGGGCAGTTACGAGATAAGCTTGCGTTGTTGCTGTTCTGCTGACAAATAAAAGAGCATACACCCACAAACTGCGAGCATCTGCGACATTTACAGGATTGCATCTCTGGCTGACTTGCATTCACTGCTACTTCCTTCACGAGCGCAGTTTGGTTGAGAAAGAGGCACGGGCAATTGCAAGCCCGCCAAGGATACTTTTGCATGAATGCTGGACATGCTCGTAATCTGTTGCATTGAGAACGATGTGTTTTGGGACTGTTTATACTGTTTATTCAGCCGACGTCGAGCAGATGAACCTCTACTCGGATACACTATGCAATAAGAAAGACTGGTGAAGCCACCGAGTCGCACTCAACACCAGGGGAAAAAGAAAGGAGATGTTATGTACAGGCGTGCGAATCTTGAAGTATGCAAAAGTACAGGTGACCAAACATTTTAACACCAAAGTGTGGGAGAGAAGGGATTGGACAGTACGAATTTCCAGACACCGGTAAGTTTCTTTGTCATTATACGACACCCCTAAATGGAACAGGACACAAAGAAAGCTCTATTGTTCTGTGGGCTTTTTTTATTTAAGGAGGTCGTAATATGACGAATAAACCTTGGCAGTGTATGGGTGTATGGAGGTCGGTATTGTCCGACCTCTTTTATCCCCGCACTCCGGGGCTAAAATGTTTATGTGAATCTTAACATACTTCCCATTTGAGAACAGCTTCACTATTGTTGTACAAGTAGCCTAAAGCACAGTGGAGTGTGTCATCACTGTCGGCCTCCACGAGTTCTAGCTCACCAGATCTGCAGACACAGTAGCAGAACTTGTGTCTGTGGAAACCCTCATTGGTTAGCAGCTCGGCCAAAATGAACAATTTGCACGAAGGAACATACAGAGCCTCAACTCTATAGAACACTGGCACGATATTCTGAGAGGGTTTCACAAGGACATCACCGCACCGATAATCACGGTGGTCGAGTGACGCATACAGCACCTGGTGTGCATTCGGTGGCAGCAGTCCTTGAACACAAGGAGGCAGAGCACTCTGCTTAATGGGCTTGCCAGATGACGCCATGAGGTTGCAGTCAAAAGACAGCTCGTCTAAGCTGGTGGCTCTGCAACAGTTGATGCCTTTTCGACAAGGTTAGAGTTATGTTCTTGTAGTTCTTGACCCGTGATGCCAAGCTCTTAAAATATTGATGCTTTGCTTCGAACCTCATTGACCAAAACTGTTGCAGTGGCCGTAGTTCACGAATAAATCTGGCATAATGCACGAGGTAGTGCAGTTTTGGAATCACAGATGCAGCACCATAGCGTTGTGCGAATTCCACAAGGAATGTCTGCACAAGTATCTCTAGGTGGGGCAGGCACCTGCAGGGTATGACAGTGGTGAAGCTGAGGTCCACTATTTCGCGAAACTGAAGGTACAGCTCCCAATCAGGGTTGCCCTCTGGCACCAGGTTGCCAAGGATCACACTCAGGAGTCTGAGAAGGCATCACTTCTCAGAAGCGGTTCCTTTCAGGTTCGCCTTGTTCGTTAGGAATGACCTGTTCATTCCAACAGGTTTGTTCTTTTTGTCATTCTGCCCATACTCGAATGAAGTAATGTAATCCAAGTCGCTGTACGCCAGGATGCCATCATCAACTAGCGCTTTCAGAACTGGTCGAAGAACCGTTTCGAAGCCCCCTTCCAAAATGTCATGCATCAGGTCAGGGGGCAATTGGCGCGTTACATCGAAATATGGCAGTTCCAGCATTGGGGATCGTTCATTCACACCATACACTCTCTTGTTTTGCTTGGAGTTGACAGTGATTGCTTTTAGGTGCTCCTGGTGTCCTTCAGCTGAACGCAGCGCACAGAAGTCCTCTGATGTTAGTTTTGAAAGTTTGCCGGATGTTGCCATACAGAAGCGACACACCCTGCCTTGGCTGAAACAACACGTAAAACCTCCGAGGCGGTTCATCGAAAGATTGTCACCACACACACAGAAAACAAACACGTGTGCATTGTGCGTCTCACCTCTGCTGGTGAACATTACTCCAGAAGAGTGCAGTTCTTTGAGGTCATTAAGCAAAGGACGAAGGATGACGTCCAAGCCATGCTCCTGTACGTCCTCATACCTTGCAAGGAGCACCAGGAAAATGGACCTCAACTGGGACCTGTGCCTTGCGTGGAGGTTCAGCAGTGTGAAATAAACTGCGAGCAGTTTGTGAACTCCAAGCTTAGCTCCCAGCGGGTTACAGATTTCTACTTCGTCAGAGTATAACAAAACAAAATGGTATACTGGTCCCCTTCAGGAATGAGGTCTTTAAGGTCTCGGAACAAGAGCCCATCAGAGAAGTCCCTGTACACCTCAGGGTCATCACGGCGTGCTTGTGGTGTAACAAGCTGAGCAGCAATGTCAGGAATCTCGCAGAGCTTTCTGAGGAGTCTGGGGATTGGCACGTAGTGGTATGCACTGCCTTCAGTATTGAACTCACAGCTTTCCGGTTCCACATATGGAAAGTTTGTCTTGGCATATTGTTCCCGCAAGTGCTTACTCTGGATGCCCTTGAAAAGGTCGGGCAGGAACGAACATTCCAGGAGTGAGATGACATCAGGAGGCAGGGCGGACACATCAATCTTGGCTGCGATTTCATCGGCAAATGCCTTGAGGATGTGCTCGAAAACAAGTTGTAGGTCCCCAAAGATTTTTGTGGCTACGCTGTGGGGCAGCTTGTGATTTTCAGTGACATTGAAAAAGAAGTTCCAGATGGCAGCTTTGGCTTCTGCAACGAAATCTTCAAACTGCTTTCTCTTGGGGGATCTGGTACTGCTTGCACTTGCTTCCGACTGTAGACTTGAAGCAAGTTCGTCGACATCGTCAGTGCTTGGGCAGTCTCGGGGGTCATCATTTGTTCTCTCACTGCTGAAGCTACTTCCAGTGTTAAGCAGCACATCCCTGTGGCAACGATAAATATGGGACTTGTAGGATACAAACTGGTTGTAGCTGTTTGTACAACCGTTGATTCCACACAAAACTGTGAATTTATCCTCACCGCCATGCACGACTCCTATATGGGTGAGCACTCTGGTAAATTGTTCAGAAAAGTATGGGCACCTGGGACAGTACCTGAGTACCATTTTTGTACACCTTTCACTAACAGTTCGTCATGCTTTGTACCAGAGCGTGGTTGGCTGGTATTGGATTCTACTAAAATCAAGTACATTTTCTTTTTTTAGAAAGGTAAGACACTGCATCAAAGAAAAGACTTATTTCTAAGCCTTTTTTCTTCTCACATGTTTTGTTTTAAAAAGGTTTCCCTTTTTTTATTTTATTTTTTATTAAAACTTTAGTGTTTCATAGCAACACGAAGTTTCGTGCGCGGTATCTTTATTCGCTTTAATCTGAACAAGTTCCACAAAACTATGACTTTAATGACTTTTCAGAATTATAATAAAGAACGTAATTTTGCACGTTTTTTTCTTCTTTTTAAAGAGTTGGGCAGAAAATCACTCGCAAAGTAGACGCAAAGTACCGGGAGACAAATAAATCACACAAAAAAATCGGGTTTTTAAATCAATAACAAATTTGGCTAGGTGGTGATTTTATTTTCTGTAAATATCAAAGAAATATCTTACCGCCGTCAAAAGTTGCAAATCAAAACAGGAAAAGCTATGTGGGCGGCTCAACTCCTTGGCTCAACGGCTACTATTCAACGGCGAAGCCAGTGAGCCCATCCGATCCAAACGCGCTGAGCTTGCGCGCCTGCGCAACCCTTGCCTCGTCTGTTTCCCGCGCTTCTTGAGGGCCGAGTTGGAGCAGAGACGAGTGTGAACAGTTTACGTTGTCAACGTCGGACTCGCGAGTCGCACCGAAGTGCGAACAATGAGCGCAATTCAGTGCCTGGTGACTTACGGCCCCCACAAGATCGTCGTCGCTGTGGACGGAGAACACCGGCGCCCCGATTTAATTCGGAGCCTTGCTCACAAACAGGTACTCCACGGAGTGGACCTCGAATCAAGCCACATCATGGTGAGCACAAGCATCTCGCATATTTCCTTCTGTCCTTTGTGCGCGAAATGTTATGTATGTTTACGAAGCAAATTATCAGATAAGCGTTTAGACAGCGTGAAGTGCAGTAGGCGATGTCTGCCTACACTTCGTTACACTTTAGGTACGAGCGAAGCTACAGCGCGAGGCCCATATTTGTTGCGTTCCTGATCGCTCGTGCAGTGCGTGCACTGTTTCAGGCTGCAGCATGCCTGCGCTTGTAGCTTCGGCTTCGCTTGCACATATGGTAGAACTGATTCACGGTGCCACTGCAGTTTGTTTGTCAGGTCAAGACGTGTATCACGCCTTATGATGCATGTTCGCCCGCCGGTCGATGCTTATTGGAGTCGGAGTGATCACCCTGGGCTCCGCAGCGTGAGCAGTCGAGCTACTTGCAAGGCTCCGCAAGATTCCCAGATTGTCTAAATTAATCCTCAGTCCTCCGCTGGGGCGTGTCGATGCCCTTCGTTGTGAAGTCGCTCGATGAGTTTTTTTTCCTTTTTTAAGCGAACCGATAATTTTATCGAGGGACTTGATTTCGTCTGACACGTAAACTCCCAGCGTTTTCCTTTCTTTTTTCTCGCTGCGTGTTTTGAGGTTGTGGTTCTGAGCCTCGGCCACCGAGCCCGTGTTATTACAGCAGGGATGGTCCCTTTCCAGAGAGTAATATTTTCCGAGAAAGCGCGCATCTCAGAACTCCTAGTTTATTTGTGTGATGTAATTGGAGTAATCACTGTCCACTAACAACTGGTTGTCAGAGAAATTAGTCGGTCACTCTCCAACACTGTTCAGTTTTCTAGTGATGGCTTGTTATTTTTGCAGCATTAACTAAATGAATGGTTCCCATGTTGAAGATGTTTCGTCTACATCCAGTTTTAATTTACAATCTTTACAAAAAGGTAAAATGCCGTGTGTTCCAAAGCATCTGAGCCGATGCGGTTTCGAAGCTCGTAGTCAATGTGACCGTCTTTTCTTTTCCTCTGTGGCTCGTCACTACACACTTCTGCGAAATATTGTACAGAAAGCCTCCTTGAGGGTCATAATGAGCGAAACGTATGTTGGTTCTCTGATCCGCCTACCGTAAAATACCGGGCAAACGCCCACTCAAAATCTAAAGATAATCGCTAAAAAATGGGGAATGGGCGCTTGTTTGGTCATCAATTTTACATATCAATGTACTGCTGCGCATATTTTCTCAGATCTTACTACTTTGGGGATGGGCGCTTAGTGTGGAATGGGAAGATGTGCGGTATACTACGGTACTAGCAGTAGCTGAAAAAAACTGGAGAAAAGCTATCCGTTTTCACCCCCTCAGCTCGCACGCCGATCAAGCGGTCACGTGATCTAGTAACACTTTTATGCTCCAAATCTTCGTCATAGCCATGCGCTAGGGTTGGCAATGTAGAGGACATGTGCTCTGCCTGGACATCGTTGGAGTTCCGAACTTTCCGCCAGTGCAGTGAATAGACACAAGCTCTAACCAGAACCTGTACACAGGCTTTCATTGTTCTCGAGCCCAATCCGGGCAGTGATGCACTGCTCGTGCACAATCCACAAGCAGTGTCGGACTGACATGCTTTGGTGCTGACCCCCATGGCTCCACAACACCCCATTTACAGGGCAGTGAAAGCTACAGGCATGTGATCATGGCTTTGAAGCAGGCTTCTGTGGAGCAAGCGCTCGTGCTAAAAAGACACATTTCAAAGCAAGGAGGCGGGCTAGCTTGCGATTACAGCCTTCGCTGCTCTGTCATCTGAAGGTTGAACCAGGTACCCACCCTGCCGCCCTGGACTACGTCACCTCCACCTTTCTGCAGCTCTTGACCTACAACAGACTATAGCTATCCAAGTTGTATTTGTTGTTCGAATGAGGAGGGATAATAGGAATAGTGACTCGGACTTGTGACCTGAAAGCAGGGGCGGATCCAGAACTCCGTTTTTTTGTTGTTTGTTTGGGGATTTCTAAGGATACTATTCTCCCCATTCTTTCGTGTGCACCGGGGGGTCAACCCATGTAAAATTGCTCCTCCGAGAAGGGGGAGGGGGGAGGTCGACTTCGCTTGGGCCCCCCCCCCCCCTTGGATCCGCCACTGCCTGAAAGCCGCAGTAAGGAAATGAGTGTCTTGGTAAAGATAACAATTAAGCACCATCTTTCAGCGACATAAGCATTTTCTTGCCTCCAAAGAATCTAAACTCCTAGCATATGCATCACCCATTTCGGATCCACATTGATTATTCTTGGAAGAAATATTAGTATTACGCAGTCTGAAATTGCGCCATACGACTTACCTCAAGTATAGGTAACTTCACAGCTAGTGTCAGCACACCTAGAACTGAACTTGGGCTCCCTGTTCCCAAAACACAGAGAACGGTACTCGCCCTAGCCATTCTGTGCAACTTTTGCTATTACCAACCTTTGTAGAAAAACATGTACTGTATGCCCGCACCTCACAGCTCTCATCGTTTAGACAAGTCTTGCAAACTGTTTCCTTTTATTCCTAGGACTAGTGCCTTTAAGTTTTCTGCCTTGCAGCATTCTATTAACTATTAGCACAAAGTTAAACTCAATAGTAACCATATCTGATATTTCCTAATTCCGGGAAGCACTTGCTGCCCTTTATGGTTTATAACCTAGTTGTTATCCTTTGTTCTTCTATTTCGTTTGTGGGTATTTAAGGGATTGATAAATTAAATAAAATACAGGTCAGTTTCACATTTTGTGGGGTGTTCCGTGGACCCACTCATACAAGCATTATATATCAACTGCATTGACAATGCTGCCTATAGCGTCTTTTATTTTTTTTTCGTCACACAAGGTCTACCATGCTGGGTTCGAAACAGATGTGGACCTCACCGAGGACATGATTCTCGAGGACAAGGCACTTTTAAAAGTTGTGCAAGACGAGCAGCAGTTCAGGTGAGTAATAATGCTTGCCAAGAGTGAGGCAATTGGGTCTGGTTCGCCTGACCCAATAGACCAGAATCTGCGCTAATCTCTGGGCACCTCCATATTTGTCTATGCCCACGCCACCATGCATAAAAATCGAGCAGCCTTGTTTTGGGAAGCTCCATACGGTGGGTCGTGCACATTTGACAAGATTGCGCTCGTTGGTAGAGTCTGCCTGGCAATCGAGCTGGGATAACATATTGGATATATGAAAAGAAATGGCAAAGGGGGGATCGGTGGCCGAGTGGGCCAGCGCACACCAGCTCGGAGCACGTGGAGCGAAAGCTCGCGCTGCAGAACCCAGGGATCCTGGGTTCAATCCCCACCCCTGCCCGTTTCGATCTGGATGAGCATCGTACCGGCGTGCGGTCGTGTATCACTACTGCATGGTGCACGTTAAATACCCCAGGCTAGCGGTTGTACTGCACTGGCCAAATTGCTCATCTACAGCGAGTGACTCGTCGCAACTTTAAAGATGGCTGACCAACGACTCACTGTATAAATACCCACACAACCCCAATGATTGTAGACTTCTTTTAATGTAGACTTCCTTTTAAATCGAAATGCAATATGTTCATTCAGGAGCACTTTTACGCTGCCTATGGTGCGATGCCATTATGAAGCGGCCTAGGAACAGTACAGGCAAGACTTGAGGAAGATGTATCTTGCAATATGCGACGAGTTGCGATAGCAGACACTTCAGCTTGCTTTGTTCGGGAGTTCCCATTTCCACGAGAATATTTAATTGGCCTTCGTTGTAGCACACCAAAGATGTACACAGAACGTTGGATTCACATCACACAGGCTTGCTAGTCATGAGCATTGAGTGGTGATAAAGTATAGATAGCTTCACGAGGAAGATACATGTGAGAAAAATTTAGAGGCAGTACAGAACACGGATGCAGCCAAGAGAAATGCAAACATGCGCACGTTTCCTGGTCTCGTGTCAGTCAATTGGAGACTCAATGAACCTGACAGTCGCAAGTATTTCCAGAGCGAACGGCATCAGCGCCATCGCATCAATTCTCTGTACATTTTGTGCGACAGCGCTGCTGCTTCATCCGATGCTCTTGATGCTTTTGTGTCTTTTTTTACATCCAGCATATCTGGGCTTATTAGAACAATCTCACGATTTGTTTGGTGCATTTATTGCGCTGCCATAGCTTTTGTTCTCAGGAGGAAGGAAACAGTGAACAAAACATGTTGTGCTGTCTCACGCACTGCGTGCACAGGCCCACAGCAATGTTGTCCTATGTGCGGAAAGACTTAAGTTCCCACAATAAAAATCGTGGTGTCGGTGGCATAGCAAAACAAGATGGTGAAGTCGGCCTACTGTTAAACGAGGGAGACACCGATTTCTCGGGTTGCGTTTTCACTTAAAGCAATGCATATGATGTCGCTGATCCTGGCGTGCAACTTGTGCCAAGACATTGCAAATAATTTAGTAGTACATTGTTTCTGCCTAGTGGTCTTTATTTTTATTGCTGGGAACCAGGAGGTCGAGGTGACACCACAGGTCAGTTAAACATATTGTGGCGGCCAGATGGGTTCCTAAAGTATTGACATCGCAGTGGCTTTGTCTGCCCTTAGTTTAGCACATAGTTAGATCTATGAAGAGTGCTAGCTCTAAACCACCCAACCGGTAATCTGAGAATGTCGAGGTGGATGTCACAAACGCCTCAGAGACTGCACTCTGACGTGGGCACCTCAATGAAAGGCATTTCATAAGAATACGACTTCTAAAAGGCAGGGCTGATGAACTGGAAACGCCGACGGAGATGTTGCTAAGGCATCAATGCGAAAGTTTCGTTCAGGCAGACACTTGGCACCTGGCACACAACTAGTCCTAGGCACTACACACCGTTGATGGTGCTGCTTCCACAACTCTGGTGTCTTAGGGACGTGCGCCAGTATTGTGATATGTACACTCAATGTGCTGCAACCGTGAACACCTCTGCCTCTGCATCCAAATATTTTAGGCCCGAACTGATCTGTGACATCATCCCGAGATCCTGCCTCCCAGCAATAGAAATTGAGACCATCAGGTACAACCAATGCAATTACAAATTATTTACTGTCTTGGGAAGTTCTAAGTTAAATGGCATGAAAAGTGATGCAGTGTGCACATTTCTTAGTAAACAAGATACGACCCATAGCGTCTATACTACTCCTTTAAGAAATACTTAAATCGAGGGCATGCTTATATTGTAAATGGTTAATTATTTTGATTGAAGCAATCATGTCACTTTATTTCGTGTATCTAGGATCATGGACGTCATCATCCAAGATGACCCTGGAACGTCTAGAGCTCCGTCCAAAAAATCGACGGAGTACAAGCTTCCTCCCGTGCCACTGGACATCACGCAGGCAATGCGGAAGCATACTAAAGGCCACTATCTGGCTTGCAGAAGCAGACTTATTCAGTGGCTCTACCACGATCTGTGTCTGTATGATATGTAGGTAAAAGTTGGTCTAAATTTACTCCTACTTTATAACAACTCAAATCAGCAAATATGCATGTTTTGGTTCGCATGTTACATTTACAGTTTCAGACAGCTGTTCAAAAAACCGAAATTAATATGCTTTCAATATTCTTGCTTATTCTTTTGAGGTGTGGAGGGACAGGGGTTTTTTCTTTATACCCCTGCTTTTAATGAAGCTGTGTGGGCGTGAGTACATATTTATGGCAGTGAAAAAGTAAGTCCACTCTGAGTGATGGGTGAAAGTCTGAGAACTCCTAGAGGGCTCACGATAGGTGGCTTGAACTGCTAAGCATGTTGCTGAAGCCAGTTTCCAATCTTTAACCTTTTGAGGTCATGTCGGATTTTCCTTTGTTGGTCCGTCAGGTTCGACTTAGTTGATGCAAAAAAATGACCCAATAAAAGAGTGAATTTGAATTTAAGTACTTAGTTTAAAATGAGTGATAAATTCAATGGGAAATATCTTTGCATTCTCCTGAATACTGGAGAGATGTGAAACATCCAGAAAGTTTGGAGAAATTGACGTAAAATTTAAAATCAAGGTACCATTCTTTGGAGAAGTTCCTTCACATAAGGTTCTTCGTTCAATGCTCGATGTTCAATGCTCAATGATCGATGGTGCCCCCGGCGGATTGATTCGAGCGGGAAGCCACTGCACGTACGCATGCTGCAGCTGCATGTGCTTCGCTTGGGCCATCAAATTTTTATGGCTGCAAATCTTGGGAAAACTGGTTTTATCCAAAAACGATGGCTGTTGGCTATGTGATATCCAAGGATGTATATAAATCTTTTCCTGTAAGTCACTGCTGTAGACATAAAGGACAGTTTCCAGTTTCCCTCCCTGGATGCATTTCTTGGCATGACAAGTTGGCAGAGTGGCAATGTCGAAAACATCCGTCTCCCCCAGAATAGAGTAGCGAATCGGGACTGAGTACCCGAGGTTAACCTCTCTGTTTTCCTTTTTGTCCTATCTCTCTCTCTCTCTCTCTCTCCACATGTCCGTATAGTAAATGGGCTGTTGTAGATCCAGTTGCTTTGCAGTAGAAAAATCTGGCGAAAGTGATGCCTAAAATCGGGGAACAATACTCAGATGCATTGAACAACATATATTGGTTTATTTTCAAAATCGGTTTATGTAGTATGTGTTTAAAAATTATCTTTTTACCTCTAATGTCTATTTACATGGTCTTTTTTATCTTTTACATCTAGTACTAGGTCACAGATAGGTCTCCAGCTTGACACAATCTTGGGGGTTATTGTAATTGAAAATTTTGAACTAATTTCCAGACAACGTTTGGAAGACCTTCTGGTGTCTTTGCCACCTATTCTGACAGGTCTTGCCATGCTCATAAGTTATATTTGTACTAGTAGCACAAATAAAATGTTTGTCAGCTGAGTTATATAAATCCTTCATAGTGAATAGTAATTAATGCAACTTTGCATTGAGATTTTTTTTTTGATTGTATGTATTTACTTTTTTTATTTGGCAGGTACCCAGATAAACTGTATGAGAAGGCTGCGAAGTGCCTTGTGGAAACGTTCCCCACACTTGCAGACACCACAGGAAGTGGACATGTGAGTAATTAGCTGCTGTTTTATTTGAATGCTTGTCCCCTGTTAGACAAATCTGTACCCCTTTAAACAAATGTGTGCAAAGCAGTGTTGTGGAGTTGCCACTCCGGGGTTGGAATGATTCCACAATAATTCCGCATTTTCGTGACCCCGGAATGCAATGGAAATGGAATTAGATGCCTTTTGCCCGGAATGGAGTGGAATGAAAATAAAATAAACCCAGTGCTCCCTTTTTTTTTTGTTTGTTTTGTTTAGGGTTTATGGTCAGCTAAACTGAGCCAGTCAACGAGTCAGTTGCTCAGAAATAAAATGAGCGGAAAACTGCCAGCCCGCGTGGAGTCCTAACAGACTTATACACAAAAAATGCAATACAAAAAACAAGCGTCAAAGCAAAGAGCAGAGGGGGGGGGGGGGGGCGTCTTTTACAGACACGCAGGCAACGACGGGCTTCACTGGCCACTGGCGTTACATGAGAGCGAAACAAGAAACCAAGAACCAAGCAAAAGAAACGAAAGGAGCGGCAAAGAAAGAAACAGCCATGCATGGCTCCTTATCGTCTCTTGTCTTTTTTTTTTTTTTTTCAACGGCATGGAGAATGCACGCGCGCACATGTACTGAAATTTGCGAGCCGGGGGGGGGGTGACTCATAACTCGTAGAGCTATCATAACTCGTTGACTCGCTCGCCGCCGAAAGATGATCGGTTGTTGTTTTCTTATAGTTTGAGGAGCGTTGTTTAGCGGGTGGCCAACCCTGCTGCCTTCCATGTTCAATTGCGCGCATACCTTTGAAGCGCGAAATGTGGGTTTGCTTCGGCATATAAACAAAGCGAGATTCACTTCTCTCTTCTCTTGCGCTTTGGTCCTACGCTTGTTTTTTTATACTGCTATTTTACGTGCAAGTCCGCCTCTGGTTTTTGTTCCGATGCTTGTTTTCTGTGTTAAATGTTTTACATTCAAGTGGGTTAGGGTTACAAGCAAGCTAGCAGATTCCCCCTCATTTCCTTTGACTTTAGTCTCTACATACTTTGTTTCACCTTGCGATGAAGCGCTGCGGACTGTACGCTATGAGCCACCCTAGGCAATCCTGAGCGGGACTACACGCACGGCGCGTTGCCCCAGGGTCACGCGACACTCAGAAGGCACTGGATTGTTTTCGACGGCTCTCGTTCTGTCTGTTGTGGTTCATCGTAAGGTGAAAAGACTATCATCACCGCTCTTGTCGCATGACCGAACTGACTAGGCTTGCAGAAAGACAGTCCCACGCCAGACGAGGCACGACTGTTGCTGTGAGGGCCACTGAGAAGGAGGGCTGGGTGCTGGCTGCTACTAAGGTTTTGGCTTCTCTGCGCTTCTCAGCCTCAGTTGTCAGGTCTGCATTCGCGCTCCTTGTTCTGGACCCCGTTTGAGGCGATGAGCAAAACAGTTGGACGGTGGTTTTGAGGAGAGACGGAGAATGTCAATTTGAACGGGTGCAGTATTACCCCGTTAATTGTATCTTGATGTGCAGCCAGCTTTGTCGGCGCCGACTCTCCTGCCAAGCTTGCGAACCAGTGTGCAAAAACGACGAACATCCAGTATAGGACAAAGAGAAATGCAAGGCCACCGTTTTTGCACTATTTCTAATATTTCACCACCTCCAAGTTGAGCTCTCAAAAAAGAAAAAAAGCAGAAGCGACATAAAACATTTTGTGATACTTGTTGAAGTGCAACTTGTGAAACAAGTTGCACTTTATTGAGCTATTCAACAACTGCACATAAGGAGCGGCTTGAGTGTGTCTGTTTTCTTCTTTTCTCTGTGTATCTTTCTCGCCACCGAGAGCATGAGTGGAACATTAAAGGTATTGCCGGGGCTGTATTTGAACATCTCGCCGCTCCTATGGCCAATGGAGTAGCCGGGATTTCACACAATGGGAAAGAATGAGTGAAAGCCGTTTACAACTCCCTGTAACGTCGAGATTAGAGCGCAGCTCTTGAGGAGGGGAGGAGGGTGCGGGTCCGGGGGGGCAAGTGACCTCGGGGGAAGGAGGGGAAGGGGGTCCACGCATGGCCTCAGGGGTCGCTTGACGTCACTGATGACGTGATCAATGACGATGATCGATGCGGATGCCGATGACGTCATCAGTGACGTCGCTGATGATGTCGGCTATATCCGCATCGTCATCGTCATCATCATCACGTGACCTCGGGGGGTCACGTGACCAGGGGGTCACGTGACCTGGGGGACCCACGTGACCCGGGGTCACGCGGACCTCGGGGGGGGGGTCACGTGACCTGGGGTCACGTGACCTCGGGTGGTGCCACGCCGACGGCGACGGCGACGGCGACGCCGACGCCGCTCAAGCCCGAAATCGGGCGCCTGAGAGCCGCGCTCTAAAAAGGGAAGGGGGGCGGGGGGCTGAATATTGCAGTTGAGATTTTATGCATTCTTCTGAACTACAAGGAAATAAGCATGCATTCACACAAGCGGTTTTGAGCAGCACACACAAAGTACTGTATTTCCTCGATTATAGTGCAACCACTCTTAACGCAAGGGGCGACCTTCATATTGCTCAGTCAGAAAAAATAAAACCATGATTATAGCGTGAGGCTAATAGTGCAATGAAATGGTACCTTTATTTTTCTAGAAATCGTTTCGGACGCAACTCCTGACAACTGTGAACTCGATTACGTACAGAGCCAGTCAAGTTTCTCAGCTCTTGCGTCTCTCTCTCGCAAGTTGAAACGGGCATTGCACTGAGCCAGCCGCGTTGTCATCGGCTCCTTAAAAACGGCCAGCAGGAATGGAGCTGCTAAAGTTTTAAAGTTTTATTTTTCCCGCTGACCAGGACAGCAATATTTCTCGCAAAGATTAACCAAATACAGGGCCAAACGCTGGCAAGGTTTCGAAAGTCCCAGCTTGTATAGATGCGAAGGAAAAGAAATAATAAACTCGTGGCAGTATTGCGCAATGTACCGTTCCGTTGTAGTGATTTTTTATTTCAAAATACTGATCGCCATAATCCGTGATAAATAATTTGATACGATCCTATCTGTAATTACTTCGTCAATAAATATTCCTAGGCCCGCAGCCTCAGCAGATTTTTGGGGAGAGCTGGCTGGAATGCCCACCTTGTGTAATCCGCAGAAAGCGCCCCGGACTGAACAGGTGTTTTAAATTTTTTTTTCTTGGGAGACAAATTTTGTTTTTCTCGCGGTTCTATTCTTTGGAGCATTGGAGCAACACTATATATTTTTCTACTCAAAATTAAAAATGACCACCGGGCATGGTCTGCCGTTATTATCTGAAAACATCCTGCTTACTTGGAGCTAGTAGTTGTATTTAGTTTTGCTCATATACTCTGTAATCATTGCTTCTTCCAATCTCTCGTGTGTGCACCTAGGGACTCCTGGCGCGTCGCACTCTCGCTTCAAAGCGAAGCGTGAACGTGTCAAGCTTCGCCAGATGACCGAAGAAGGCTACGGCGAAAGTGGGGCTCCACCACGGAAGCAGCAGAAGCAGGCAAGGGTGCCAAGGGACCCGAAGCCAAAGCGGGTGACAAGGCCTGGGACTGTATGACAATATTGTTCCAATAAATAATTTTTAACATTTATGGGTTTTGATATTCATTCTTTACTTTCCTGGAATGTATTGCAGAATATTGTGCTGACAGCAGATGGAGAAGACGAGGAGAGTCTCCAAGGCCACGTCCTTGGCATGGACAAGGAGATGCGAAAGACAAGCCCTAATGTTGCCTACATCACAGACTCCTTGGCAAGGACATTTGCCACACGGAGTTGTGGGTGACGAGCCAGAACCCAAGTGTGGCAGAGATTGTGGAGAAATATCCCGCTTTCAAGTGCGGCACCTTGGTAAGTATTCTTAGGTGTGAGTCTGGAGCGTTGCAAAATGAATGTTTAAATATATGTTGACATCATTTTTTTATGTCTTTTTGTTCATTCAGCTCCAACAGAGTTCACGGCAGCAACAGGCTGCACAATAGAAGACAAGCTCGTGGAGGGCTGTCCAACTGCAGCCTACGCATCTTGGAGGCTGCCAGAAAGAAACGGCACCTTGCTCCCTTCTTCGACGACCTTGACGGTCGTGCTGCAGGAGAGGACGCTGGTCCCGAAAATGGTAGGGCATAGTGCACAAATAGGTTTGGGTTCATTCTTGAGCGAGATAGGGGGTATTTTTTAGAGCTTTCATTCATTGCCTTTGTCCTTAATCCATTTTATGCCTAGAATTAGGCAGTTTGCTGTAATGTCATGATGACTTTTGTTATTACAGAAGTCTTGACCATGGCTGCATTGTACGTGTTGCCATCCCTGGTGAATGGAAAGAAGTTTGGCCTTCCTCCACCCAGATGTAAGTTCTAGATAGAGACCAACCTCTTTCTTGACAGCTGGTGACGTAATTGCAACTGTTTTAATGGTTATCTACGCAATCATGCCTCATTATTATGTATCTCATCACCATACAGTAACTGACTTGTGTTTAGAAACAAACTGGTGTTTAGTGAAGCCGAAAGATGCCACACATGCATTTTGGGGTGTGGGTAAGGAGCTTAGAGCCTGGTTTTTTCTTCCCATGTGAGCCATACAAAAGTTAAAAGATCCTTGTTAATTATCCGCCTAATTGTACGGACAAGCTTGTTTCTATTGTCTGCCGAGCATTGAAAGCAAATAGTAAAATTAGTTGTCCTAACACAAAGGAAAAAATATTTTTTTTTAAACAGCCGAGATGAAAGAAGTATGTTATAAAACGAACTACAAAGAAAAATAAAATTTTTAGAGCTGTATTTACGGCGCAAAACGAATTTGTAGTTGGCGCCTGCGGAGCCGCCGCTGGTCACGTAATAGACCTGTGCGCCGCCGCACGCTGAGCTGCATGCGCTGCCGCCGTTTCAACGCGTTTCTCCGCATCCGCCGTCGCCGCCGGCAAGTTTGTCTGCTCGGGCGCTGCCGCCGTCATCTGACCGGCTGCACAGTTATCACGTCTGCTTGCGCTTTTTCAAAAGCTTCTATTTGGGTTCTAAACGTTACTATTAATCTGTGTTTTCGCTGCACTTCAAACGAAGGATTGTGCAAGTAACTTTCCGAGACCATAGGAAAGCTTCCGAAGAGCGCAAGTACCACGTGACAAATCAGGGGCCAGTCACGTGATAAATATGGGCCACTTTTCCGCGGCGCCCATGGGCGCGACCAGAAATTCGTATAGCGCCGTAAATATAGCTCTAAAGATTTCTTTTTTTTGGGTTGTAACTTTTTTTGATGACTTTCTTCCCCTAATTCGGCTGTTTGAAAAAAGTTTTTTTTGCTTTGCATGTTTCCTTTAAATAAATCGATTAGCTGCAGTCGTGTCTCATTAATATAGATACTACCCACAATATGGACAAAATTTTCAGAGATCGCTCTGTGGGCATGCAATTCTGCCCCGTTAAAGGTGTACCGTGCCAGTTTTTTTAAGCTACTGAATCTAACTATATTTTCTGTGATATGCTTTCGCCTCATCTCAGTGTGCTATTTAGTTTTTTTTTTCTAAATTCAGAACAGTTATTGAGAATACAGCGAATGAAAATGAAACATTCAAAAAATTTCCCACGCGTTCCAGTGGCGTGAAGTCACAAGAAAGGCAGACGTGCAGCCCAAGAGGGCAGTCGCATGCGCCGGATTTGTTTGGAGCTGCCCTTAATATAGAAACATGCAGTTCAGATTATAGACACCCATTTTGGGGAAATTGGACTTTTTGCCTCATTATGGAGTCCGGTCCATAAACATGCACAAAAAAAAATAAAGGACTACCACAAAGGTCGTATGTGTATCCAGAATTCGCTATTGCCCAGTTTGTTGCCCGTCTCATTATTTTGGATGCGAGTCCGCAACATGAAAAGAGATTAGTGGACCGCATAGGTCATACAGTGTACCGGGAATTCACCACTGTCTCCGTTGCACCTCTTGAGAACACATGCGCACCTAAAGTTGTAGGGTTCTTAGGTCTTTCAAGCCAAATGGTCATTTGCCCCTTCCAGGTAGTATGAAAATATGACTCAAAGTATTAGTTCGAACCCCCGACTTATGTTTTGGGTGACTAAACTGTTTCCTTCTGCTTGGCTTGTCACTTGATGTTTGTGTTTTTAACCTTCATTCATTATTATTATGGACGACTGACATTATGAACGATTTTTTCTGGGGAATGGAGGTGTCCATATTACCAAGACATGGCTTATATGTAAGGTTCTATGTTTTCTGATATATCCAAAATACATTCGCCAGCAAACGATTTGGCCAATTCGGACCTATCTGAAAAAATTCGAAATTTTGGGGTCTGCCAATAATAAACACAACCGGTCTTAAATTGACTCTCGATACTCAAACAGGTTTCACATTTATCTTCTTTTTTTAGTCCCAACTGTCGATCATAAGCGTCAAAGAATTGATTTTGGCCCCTTATCAGAAAAACAAGGTACAGTCATGTCGCGTTAATATGGACACCTCCGTTCCCTAGAAAAATCGTCCACAATGACGAATCAAGGTCACAGCAAATATTAAGTAACAAGCTTAGCGGATAAACGTAGCGCCGTCCCCTTGTGCTTTATCATCCTCTTTTCCGCCTTCGAGCTGACCAGAGAAGCATCCAGCATTGCCATTTATCTACCAACGAATGTGATTTATCACTCATGTTATGCTGAAGTGGATAGCATACTTCCGATTTTAAAGCCGGAAAAAACTCCACCATCTTTAGGTGCCCAGGTTTTATCTCAAGACGGGCGACAGACAATAGTGAATTCAGGGTACACTCTGTGATTCACTAACCTTTTTTTCTGTTCAGTTTGTAAACCCGCGTTCAAAATAAAAATACGGGCAACAAACAACGGAAATTAGTGATCTCCGTGTATGCATGATGAGACTTCGGCAGTTCCCTAATTTTTTTTCTTTCTTTCCTGTAAGAAGTGGCAAGGAACGGAGACAATGGTGAATTCTGGGTACACACGACGACCTCTGCGGGTCACTAATCTTCTCTTTTTTCTTTTTTTGCTTGGTGGACCCGTGTCCATAATAACAAGACAAAAATGCCTGTATTTTTTCATTGCGTCCCCAAAACAGCCATCTATAGTCTGGACTGCGGGTTTCTGTAATAACGAGGCAGAATTGCGTGCTGAGAGACTGGTCGCCGAAAATTTCGTCCATGCAGCAGAGTGTCCATATTAACGGGGCAATGAGACATAACTAGCATCCGTACGACAATAGCCGTATAAGCCTCTTTAAATAGGCTACTTTGCTAAATTCCGAACTACTGTCTTATATTTTTCATTTGCGTTCACAAAAAACCTTGAAACACTCGAATTTGTGTTAAAAAGAAACTCAGAAAAACATCCTCCAATTTTGCAGAAATTAACTAAGAAAACGCAGAACCCTACTTTATGGCTTGCAGTGATGTAATCTGGTATGCTAAAAATATGTCGTTAACATCTGGTAACTGACCTTCCATGGCATTCATAAAATGAGTTTGGGTGCTAGCAGATCTGTGTGATCCACACCTTGACTGCATTGGTGGAATACCGAGCACTTCTGTATAGCGGCTAGATTAACACAAAGTGTAAACAGCTTGTACATTTATTTTTCGGAAATTTGGCTGTAACTTATGCTTGTGGCTTATTCTCGTTGTTCTTTACTACTGAGAAAAATTTAGCATTTTAGAATTTTGTTCAATCATTTCTTGAAATATATTTTTTGTATTCCTACATTTCCTTAGGACCCAGCAGAACTTCCACTATACCCGACGGTGGGTTACGAGGGAGATTTTTACCAGGTGGCGTCGTTCATCGTTTCGGTGGACGAACTGCGCATCGAGGAAGCGACACTGCTGGGTGCCATCAGTACGATGATGGCCATGTACTGGGCATTTAATATGGAGTTTTTACCAAAATCATCAAAGACGCTCCAGCTGTTATCGCACATGGTTGGTGTAGATTGTGCCCTTGCAGCTAGCCCACTTGTGCTGGTGGCGAAAGGAATAATTGATGGCTAGGGTAGCGCATGCTCTGAAGTTATAGAGGACAAGAGCGCAAAAGACAAGTAGGAGAACCAGGACAGGACAGAACAAACCGCTACTACCAAGTGGCATTTTTAACATAAAAAAAAGCTGAACAAGTTTTTCTTTTTTGTGATAGAAAAGGGATTGGAGTCTGTCAGATAAGGCTACTGACGGTGCGCTGACCTGCAGCGTCCCCTCCGGCTCTGACGATTTGAGCCGCTTAGATCTCCCTGGCTCTCGGGTTGTGTTGTTGCTTGAGGATTCTGGTTCAAGGAAACCCAGGGGTGCATTTGCAGTCTCGGATATGTAGGGCTTGTTCACGTAGTGTGATGTTAACACACCGGCCAGATTGGCCCCGTGCACTTTCTCACAGGAGAGCGGAGTCTCATAGACGACCCCTATATGGCAGGTGACATACTTGTGCATGTGCTGAACCTTGCATTGGTCTTGTAGTTGTTTCTCAGAATTGATCTTGGGACACAAACTCAAGAGGCTGTGTCAAGATCAATTCTGAGAAACATCTACAAGACCAATGCAAGGTTCAGCACATGCACAAGTATGTCACCTGCTGTATAGGGTAGTCTATGAGATACCGCTCTCCTGTGGGAAAGTGCATGTGGGCCAATCTGGCCGGTGTGTTAACATCAGACTACGTGAACAAACCCTACATATCTGAGACTGCAAATGCACCCCTGGGTTTCCTAGAACCAGAATCCTCAAGCAAGAACACAACCCGAGAGCCAGGACGATCTATGAGGCTCAAATCATTAGAGCCAGAGGACACACTTGCATTAGCGCACCGTCAGTAGCCTTATCTGACAGACGACTCTAATACCTCAATTTGTTTTCTTAAAATGCTAGAATTTTTCAATTTTTTATTTCTCCTTTAGATTGTTCTTTAAACTTCTTTTTCCTCAATTTTTGTTCCTAGTTATTTTTTCTGATTTTTTTCTAGTCTCATTTCCCCAGTCCTGTTTTTCTTTAACTTTTAATTAAAAAAAACATGTATATTTTTCTTTTCTTTTTTGCTTTGACGGCAACCTTCCTCTTCCTTTTCTATCACAAAAACAAAAAACCTCCAGGTTTGTTTTTCTTTTTCACATTAAAAAACGCCAGTCGATAGTAGTGCTTTGTCGTGTTCTGTTCTTCTAGGGGAAACGATGTCCAAGTGGGCTAAAGCGCAGACCCAGCTCGACACACGTGGAGCGATAGCTCGCGCTGCAGAAACCAGGGATCTTGGGTTCGAGCCCCACCCCTGGCCGTTTCGATCTGGATGAGCATCGTACCGGCGTGCGGTCGTGTATCACTACTGCGTGAGCACGTTAAAGACCCACAGGCTAGCAGTCGTACTGCACTGGCAAAATTGCTCATCTACGGTAAACCAGTGTTGCCCCATCCTAGCCAGTGTTGCCCCATCCTGGCAGACCGACCTGACGCCGTATAAACACTAAACGTCCAATTTGACCTGACTTTGTTCTTCTACTTGTCCGTGTCTTTTGCGCTCTTGTCCTCTATAATGCATTACCAACTAGCCAAGCAGTTCATTCTGATACATGCTCTGAAGCTGTGGCTATAGGCTCATGGTCTGTGGACCATAAAAATTACAATCATTACTGACTTGGATATTTTATTTACTGCACTCGCTTAACGTCTGGTTTTTTTAGTGACACGTCAAGAAGCAAGTCGAGACTTTTAAGGCAGCGCAGTAAATACATTTTTAGTGCCTTCCCACAGGCTGTAAGCTTTTGCGACCAGTAGTATGTCTCAAGTGTCAATATGTTGAAAAGTGCCTGTAGTTTTATCTCTGCTGATGTTTGGTCCACCACATGTTCAATGTCCCACATGCTGCAAATGCAATGTCCCACATGCTGCAGATGGAGTCAATCTAAGGACGAATTGTGTTCTACTTTTTTTTCACTCTCTATATGTGCAATGTTTTCCATGCAGTGTTTGAGAGAATGGCTTAAACCAATGCAATAGGATGCATTTGTTAGTGTGTTTTGCTCAATGTACGTGCAATGTTTCAAATGTAGAGGCCAAAGAAACAGCCTGGACCAATAGAATAAGTTATTTTGTTTTGTGTGGTTTTGCTCACCGTGTTGCAGTGTTATTTGTATCGAGGTCAAAAGAACAGCCTGAACCAACAGAGTAATTAATAGGTTTGTTATTTCTGTGTTATGCTCACCGTATGTGCAATATTTTTTGTTGTGTAGAGGTCATCAAGGGACGACTGTGACCCATACGATAAATCATTTATGCCTTATTTTATTTTTGTTTTGTTTACTGACGTTTTTCATATAGATTTCAAAATGTTCTCAAGAGGGCTTTGTTACGTCTTGTGCAGCTTGTGATAGACTTGTCCTCTTCTCAAGCATCTTAGTGAAGAGGGATAGTTTCTCATGTAAAGTTACATATTTTCCACTTGTGTGTGGTTTATGAGATGCTTTAAAGCATTTAAGATCGTTGGTTATTTTGTCAGTGTATGCATTTCAACTACAAAAACGTGGTCTTTTGGTATTAGCTTTTAAGCTCAATGTTCTCTTTAGTGCTTTTGCCAAACATTTTCTTGTGGGCTTTAAATGAATGTTCCCATCTGGAATATCATGTGCATTGGATATGTCATAGATTGTTCATCTTTAATGAAGTAATAAAAGTGTATGACTTGAGCTGCATCTTTTCCTTTTAGGATTTGGACTTTTTTCTTATACTCTGTTCACAGCTAAGGTGACAAGTCGATGCGAGTGACGTGCTTGCTGGATGATTCAATCGCCTGACTGCTCTCTGCGGGAAACTGATTGTTGACTGGTCTAGTCAGCACGGTATAGCATCATTCCGTCAGCTTAGCAGTGAATGGAGTATAGGGGACGAAATACATAGGGATCAAATTTACTCCTATGGGACTAAATACAAAGGATAATATTTACTCCTGCGAGACTAAATGCTAGAGGTAAACATTTCCTCCTTGGGACTAAATGCTTGGGATAAACATTTCCTCCCATTGGGACTCAAATGCTAGGGATAAACATTTCCTCCCTTGGGACTAAATGCTAGGGATAAACATTTCCTCCCTTGGGACTAAATTCTAGGGATAAACATTTACTCCCTTGGGACAAAATGCTAAGGATTAACATTTAGTCTTTTGGGACTAAATGCAGGAGATGAACATTTAGTCCTAGGGTCTAAGTATAGGGGTGCAACTGTTAGTCCTCGGGGTTCAAATGAAGGGGTTCAACACTTAGTCCTTGATGGAGACTAACGGGTCGGGTGCAACAGTTACTCCTGTCCCCGTTAGTCCCCAAGGGGACTAATGGTAGTGGCAGCACATTTACTTCCCGGAGGGACTAAGTCACGCTCCCTTTTTTTTTTAGAGTGCACTAACAGTGTCGCGCTCTGTACCTGCCATGCCGAAAATGTCGCCGATCGCGTTCCAGGCCTGCAGCTTTTTGTCTCGATCCTTGTGGTTCGGGTGCCGCTCATTGTAAGGAACCGAATAGTCTTACTCTTTGACAGCATTAATAGGAGCTTCCGCGGAGAACTCCATGCCAGCTAACGCCAGTGCCGGATGTAAACAAACGCACGCGTCACTTCCGACGAGACTGTGATTGGCTCCGCCGTCCAGCGACTTGCTTTTGCGACTTGAGAAATCGGTCAGGGAGCGACTGCCCAAAACCGGTCGGTAGCGACCTATTTTGGTCGCTCCGCGACCAAAAATTAGTCGCTAGTCGCTGGTCGCTCCAGCGACTTTCGCAAGTGTGAACGGGCCTTTAGCGCGACTCGGGACGAATTTCAAGTTTTACTGTCCGCTTTGGATTCACATTTCGCTTCCGCTCGGAACATTATTGTTCAGCGTCGGAAGTTCATCAACCGAGTACAAGGTCCAGGAGAGACCGTCCTCGAGTATCTTGGGGCGCTCAGAGGCCTAGCTTCTTTTTGCGATTACGGCGAGGCTTTGGAGAGCCGCGTCGCGGAGATGTTTATTTCGGGGATCCACAGCACAGAAGTGCGGGACTCGTTTAATCCGAGATCCGACAGAGCTAACGCACTCTAGCCTCGAGCGTGCTGTCCAACTAGCGCAGCAGTTCGAGCGGACATTCCCGAGATTGCGATCTTTTTCGACGCCTAGTCGTGGACCAAGTTCCAAACGCGTCGAGGGTACACGGTAGAGCGTGTCCAAGATGGCCGTTCTCTTCAACCGTTGAGCGAACCACCATGCCCAAGATGGCGAGGCATCATCTTCCCGGAGGACTCCCGCACATCCTCCTCCCCCGTCTCCCCCGAGACGTGAGCGTCCTTCTCTCCCTCCTTCTCGTCCCTTCCCCTGTCGGGCCGCGAGTTGAGATCTCCTCCCCATTTATCCGCCGTCGTTCGCTCCCTCATCGGGGAGCTCGCGCGCGCTCGTCGCGCGATTTTTGTTTCTTTTGCGGCCACAAGAGTCACGCGCGGCAAGATTGTCCGGCATCCGGAGCCGCCGTGCTTCGTCGTGGTCGTGCGGGCCACTTTGCCAACGTCTGCCGGAGTCGTCCAAGAAAACGACCATTACCAGCAGCAGCTGGCCTTTCATGCAGGACGGCGAGCGTCCGTCCACAACGACTACTACCGTCGACAAGCAGAGCCTGTCCGACAAGGACTCCTGCGCAAGGCGTCACTTTCCCAGACTACGAGTTCCCAGCAACAATCTGCACCGTCACGCCGCCCGATGATTTTCCGCAGCGGTGTCGTTCTTGCGGTGGCCCCTGTCACCCAAGGAAGTTTTGTCCGGCCGCCCACCGTCACTGCTTCTCCTGCCAGAAACAAGGACACCTCGACTGTGTCTGCGAGAGTCGACCCCGGTGGCCACGACTCGACCGTGGGGGGCCTAGCAACCCTCCCACCGTATTCGCGTCCAACCACCGGAGGCGTCGAAAGATGCGTCACCCTTCGGCGCCCCGAGCGCCATGGTCCCAGCCCCGGGGAGGTACCTTGCCCCGGAGCCCCCAGTTCCTGCCGCTGCCCCGTCAGCCGCACCCCTTCCTGCTGCAGCCCCGCCGGCAGTTCCTGCCGCTGCCCCGTCAGCCGCAGCCCCTTCCGCTACAGTCCTGCCAGAGGTCGTGGAGCTTGTGCCCGAGGAGAACCCGTCTCCTGGGACGTCTCCAGACAACAACTGCTCATCCAGCCGCAGAGAGGGATGCTACTTCCAGCACCATAGAGTTGGCTACAATAAACGCTATGGGCTCAGCTGGCGCTAGTGTCTACGGGACTTCCGGTTGCAAATTGAAGCAGACAGCATGCAGTCTACTTTTCCAGCCTCCCTGTGTATTCCTATGGGAAAACGCGCGTGAATTTGGTCTCTTCGCCGGAAAATAACATGAATAACTTTTGTCATTTCGGTTGTACCGGATAGTATGTACCTTTATTGGTATTGTGAAAGTGTAATTGCTTTAGTTACAGCATTTTTCTTCACCACTGAACGATGTTAAACTTCGCTCTATTTCAGGCCCAAACCTCTGTTTCAAGGAAGGTATGTGAAAACGAGCGACGATTCTAAGCAAACTAACGATCGAAAGGAATGTAGAGTGTGTTCAAGGTTTGCTAGCATTTCGGTGGTGCTTATATATTGCTAATATGCCCGTCCTGTCATTGGATGAAAATGACTCCGTCGTGCATCTTTCACGATCAGTTAAACAAACCATTTAAACGCAAAAAAATAAAGCACTTGAGTTACGAAAGGTGTGTCTTTTTATTATTTCCTATGTCGGGCAATTTTTATCGGGCACCTGCTCTCTGGCTTCCCCTATTTGCAAAGATTTGGAGCGTGCGGGTGATGATTTGAACCCAGAACAACCATCTTCGCACTATCATGAGCAGAAAGAATAAAGCAGTACTTATTTATTGCAAATACTGACTATATTACGTGGCTTTCAATTTATTTTGATCGTCTGCGTGCACAAGGAGTTACTCATCCAGTGTTACTGCGTAGTTCTTGCCGTCTCTCTTGGTTTTCCACATGTCCTTCGTTCGTTTGGCACGTATATCCCCCATGCTGGAAAGCGTCGACGCCGTGTTCGCGCTAACAGTGTCCGACAGTGCACATAAATACACGTACGAAGCGGTTTTAGCACCGTTTTTCATGCCACGAATTTCAAATAAAAATGCCGTAACTGACGAATTATTTCGTCTGCGTGACTGAGAAATGTTCTAATGTGCCTAGTACGTACAAATTATTCGTGATATTTGCTCTTATAATCGAGCGCAGAGAAAAATGCACTCGCTTTTTCCCATAGGAATGCATTACCGGAAGTCAATTTCTGACTGCTTGCTGTCTGCTTCAAAATGCAACAGCACACTAGCGCCAGCTGAGCCTCTAGCGTTTATTGTAATAACTCTATGCCCAGCACCTCCTGTGACAGTCCAACAGTGCTGGTGCTGCCACCTGTGAGCGTGTTCGACACCCAGCCCGGAGCCACCAGGAGCCCCTGGGTCAAGACAAGCATCGGTAGCCCGGCTGCTACTGAGAGCGCCTAAAAGACTATTTTTTGTGAACTTTTTCGGTGGCAGTTTTTACGGACAAGTGCAGGACATATAATTTCAGGACCTGTGAACCAGTGAACTAATTTTCTTTTATCCAGCTTACTGCTTCAGCGCAGCCTTTTTAAGGCTGTGTTCCGTAATTTATCCGATCCGACTCGGAGTAAGGTTTCGTACCGTGGCGTCCCAAAACTTACTCGAGCTACTCGATGACGTCAGAACTCGCGTTCCAGGATGGGTTGTTTATTCCGGAGTAATTACTGCGCGCTACCCTCCTCGATCGAGGGGTAAAGTCGGATCAAATCGAGTAAATACGTCACGTGATCTGTTCGTCGTCTGCTTTCTGCGCCGACAGCCGTCAAAGCTCGCTTGCTCCGTTGGTTTTGGTGGCGGACGTTCGAAATGACAAAGAATGAGGTGCAGCATGTGTGGTTATTGCGATTTGCTGTTTTCAACGCACGAATTGACTGTATTTCATCCAGACCGTGCACCTTTCCTGGGAAGGTATACTTTTTATTAGGGAGTTTTCGCAGATTGTTGTGTCTGGTACCTGTCGGGAGGCAGTGCCCGTAGGTGTGGAGGAAGAAGACGAAGGGTGAATGGAAGACGAAGATGAAACAGCTGGTCTTTCGTCCAGCTGTCTTTAAGTTCCTGTATTAAAATACAACAATTGGCGCAGTCGACAAGCCTCAACTTCAACATGAAGGTCGAGCCACCGCCGCCTTTCTTACCGTCGCCGGGCAAGCCTACAATTCCATGGGACGAGTGGTACGCAATTTTCGAGACGTACATGATCGCTTCCGGCGGGTCGGCGATGGACGACGGCAGAAGAACTGCCATTCTACTGAGTTCACTCGGAGTTGAGGGTCAACGGACCTACCGCAAACTTCCGGAGCTCCAAGCCACTCCCACAGCCATCCCTGATACAGCTACAAGTACCTCAGGGGCTGCCTCGGCTTCGAGCGGCGCCAGAGCATCAGTTACCACAGCCTACGATACCGCGGTGAGGAAATTGCGAAAATTCTTTACGCCCGCCATCAACAAAACGGCTGAAAGATTTGTATTCCGTTCACGAGCGCAAATGCCCGATGAGACAGTACAGGAGTACGTGACGGTCCTGCGAGGCCTTGCAACAAATTGCCAATTCGGGGTCATGACGGATGAAATGATCTGCGATCAACTCGTCGAGAAAACGAGCCATACCGAAGTACGAAACCGGCTACTCCTAGAGGCTGAGCTTTCGCTGGAAGCAGCTCTAGCTATCGCATCTCAAGTTGAGCAGGCGATGAAGGAGGCCAGACTCTTCACTGAAGAAGCGGTTTCCAGTGCCCAAGTGGCGAAAATTAAAGCACAGAATCAACCTCAACCTCCGGTTTCTTCATCTAGCCGAAAATCTTCCGGTAGTTGCTACCGATGTGGTTCAACACATCACATGGCGGATCACCCTAAATGCCCTGCAAAGAATCAAGAATGCAGGAAATGTCACAAGAAGGGACATTTTGCCTCTGTTTGCAAACAGACAGTTTCTCAGGCAAAATCCCACGTGCGAAGCGTAGAACAAGTACAAGTCCTTACTACGAGCTTCACCAACCAGTCCATTACCTGCGAAATACTGATTTCGCGCGTACCCATCAGACTTCTCGTCGATACGGGATCATCGGTGTCGATTCTTCCAGAAAACGTCTACCGAAGATACTTTCAATCCTACAAGCTACAACCAACAAGTACAGCTCTCATCGATTACTCTGGAAAGGACATTCCCATTCTGGGAAAATTCGACTCAACCGTACAGTTCGCCGAAAGGAATGGCACGTGCACATTCCACGTCGTGCGAACAGGCACGGCCGTGATGGGGCTGAATACCTTACGTGCTCTGGATATTCACCTTGACTTTGGTTCTCCGAAGGGGGACAAGTAGTGGCCACCGTTTCTTTGAGAAATCTTCCAGAGCTTGTAAAGGACTTCCACCACCTGTTCTCAGAAGGTCTGGGGCACGCCAAAGGATTCGTCCACAGAGTGAAGACGAAGGATACGGTCAGCCCAGTACAACAAAAACTGCGAAGACTACCTTTCGCAGTACGCGAAAAAGTTTCCGAGGAGCTGGCAAGGTTGGAGGACTCCGGTGTCATTGAACGCGTCGATGCATCGGAGTGGGTATCTCCCATTGTGGTTGCGCGGAAGAAAAATGGAGACATCCGGCTCTGCGTAGACTTGCGCAAGCCAAATACTTCAGTCATTGTTGACTCCCATCCTCTTCCGTGTCCCGACGAGCTCTTCCACCGGCTGTCGGGTGCAAAGATATTCAGCAAGTTAGATCTCTCGTCAGCGTACCACCAGTTGGACCTGGCAGAAGAAAGTAGAGACCTTACTGCCTTCGTGACGCATGAAGGTCTTTTTAGGTTCACGAGGGTATGTTTCGGGCTGGCTTCCGCCGCCCCTGCTTTCCAAAAGCTGATGGACTGTATCCTTAGAGGCACTCAGGGTACCATCGTCTACCTCGATGATGTGCTCATCTTTGGAACAACAAACAAAGAACATGACGTCCGGCTGAGACAAGTCCTTACCCGCCTACAAGAAGCGGGCCTGAAACTAAACAAAGACAAGTGCATTTTCTCAGTGCCACAGCTTCAATTCCTGGGACATGAGATCACTCCTCAGGGGATCAAGCCATGTGAAGATAACGTCAGGGCGATCATGCAAGCCTCTGCTCCCACAGACGTAACGTCACTACGATCTTTGCTCGGTCTCCTAACGTACTACCTCAAGTTCGTTCCCAACTTTGCAACCATCGTAGAGCCTCTACATGCACTCCTACGGAAGAATGTTTCATTCCACTGGGGAAAGGAACAAGAGGAAGCATTCACCTCAGTCAAACACCTGATTCAGAGCTGTGTTCCACTTGCCGTTTTTGATGTGACACTTCCTACCGTCGTCACAACGGACGCATCAAGCTACGGGTTGGGCGCGGTATTGCAACAAGTACATCCAGATGGAATACACACCGTCTCATTCTTATCACGAACACTTTCTAGCGCAGAGCGCAACTACTCTACGGGAGAGAAAGAAGCTTTAGCATGTCTTTGGGCCATCGAGAAGTGGCATGTTTTTCTTTTTGGCCGACATTTCACGCTCAAGACGGACCACCAGGCTCTTGTGACCCTGCTTTCTACTCAGGGAACCGGTCGACAACCGATGAGAATAGCCAGATGGGCCATGAGACTCCTAAAATACGATTACGAGATTCACTATCAGAAGGGAAATGAAAACGTCGTGGCAGACGCACTTTCTCGTTTGCCTGCACAGAATGGCTCCGACCACTCCGAGACATGCGAAGATGAAGAAGAATTCACTTGCCTGGTACACAATCTATACTCGATAGACATACAAGAGGTCAAAAGTGAAACGAAACAAGACCCTGATTTGCCTCGAGTGATACAGTGTATCAGAACGGGATGGGGTCTCGAACATCAACGAGACACAGCACTGTCCCCGTACTACAAACTACGAGAAGAGCTCTCCTGGGTGGACGGCGTACTACTACGGGGAGAAGTGCTGGTACCACCTACTTCAATCCGACGGAGACTCATTAACTTAGCACACGAGTCACATCCGGGTATTGTGAGAACGAAGCAGCGTCTACGTCAGCGCTTCTGGTGGCCCAGGATGGACATTGAAGTAGAATCTTGCATCAAAGACTGTAACACATGTCAGGCAAACGACAAGACAGCGGTTACAGCAGTACCACCTCTTCAACCAGTGGCACTTCCATCAGGCGCATGGAAACAGCTAGGAATTGACATTGTTGGACCGTTTTACCGACTTCCTCCAGAATTTAGATTTGCGGTTACTTTGGTAGACTACTTCAGCAAGTGGCCAGAGGTCGCTTTTTGTACTCGAGTAACGGCTGAAGTTGTTTGCAACTTTCTAACTACGATTTTTAGCCGAGAAGGATACCCGGACGTGATTGTTTCGGATCATGGTCCGCAGTTTCTGTCTAGCACATTCCGAGAGTTCCTGGACACAAGAGGAATTTCTCACCGTCGGTCTGCCATCTACCACCCACAGGCAAACGGACAGGTGGAGAGATTCAACAGAGTCCTTAAAGGGTACGTCCAGACTACCATACAAGAACACAGTAACATTCGTACCAGCCTGACTGAGTTCTTGGGCGTCTACCGGAGTACACCACATGCGGCGACAAAACTCTCCCCGGCTGAACTGCTTCATGGACGTCGAATGCGGACGAAAATGGACATCGTCGGATTTCCGAATTTCGAGAAACCGGCTCATATCGAGATGCAACAGCTCCGTCAAAACATCGCCGATTACCAGCGACGGAGCAAGAAGTACACAGACGAGAGACGCAGAGCAAGACCCTTTAAAGGGAGCGTGGGAGATTATGTGCGCGTGAAACTTCCCACACACCAAGCGAAGGGAACACCAGCGTTCGGACAACCTGAACGAATTCAGAAAGCAGTTGGCCAAAACACGTTTGTTACATCTGGAGGAGGATGTTGGAATTCGTCGCGGTTATCGCGAGCATATGTTCCAGTCGGATCACAGTCACATGAGGACAACACAGGGCCCGGGGAAGATGCTGCAGACGCGGAACAACCACTTCCCCTAACTCTACGAAGGTCCAACAGGAGCAGGAATCCACCGGACAGATTTTCCCCTTAAGGAACTTTTCTTAAAGGGGGATTATGTTGTGTCTGGTATCTGTCGGAAGGCAGTGCCCGCAGGGGGTGGAAGAGGAAGACGAAGAGTGAATGGAAGACGAAGATGAAACAGCTGGTCTTTCGTCCAGCTGCCTTTAAGTTCCTGGTATTAAAATACAACATAGATCGTTTCCGCTGTCCCGCAACGCTCTCCGCAACCAGCCACGCTAGCAGAACTCTACAGTCAAGGCCATCGACCTTCGTTGTGGAGGGCTTAGCGGAGGGGGAAACGCGTTCTACGAAAACTCTCGTTATCAGAGTGTGAGCGTAAACAGGAGCTCTCCGGATTCTCGTCCTCGGCGTTGGAGGGAATGCCGTATTCTCACGTTCAAGGCTGAAAATGTTTGAGCGCAGTAAATAATAAGGTAGTATTTTTGTTTCCTCCAGAGTGTGTGTAATGAGAGGATAATGCTTGTAAAGCAGTGAAGGCTTCAAAGATGTTATTGTAATCATATTCGCGTCAAAGCGAACGTAAGTTTCATATCGTTCTTGAGAAAGCACCCTCGCGCTGTATCACTACACCGTGTGGAATCAATTTCTGCAAAACATGATCGGTGCAAATTACAATGCCTGGAATATGTGCGTTTAAAGCAATCGCGCTGATTAATAAAAACACATTTTTTTAATGTTTCAGTGTAAGGAGTAAGTAATTGTTATCTCAATATACAGTTCAAAAGGAAGGTGAATAAAAGGAGCTGGTGGATTCACCTAAAAAACACCGCGTCGTCATTAATATTATCGTTTCTTCGAGTGCTTTCTTCAGGATCGTCTGCTATTTTCGTCCATCGCTGCTGCGTTTTCTTTTGCCGTAGCCCAAGACGAAGCCAATCCGCGTAGTATCCAGGTGATTATCCCGGCCGTTCCAAAATCGAGTCGCGGATCGTTTACTCGCGATGTCACGTGGTATTACCCGCTGACGTAGGAGGCAGGTTACTCGGGTGAGATTTGGAACATAGCCGATTCAGTGCTTTCCGCAAATGTCATTGCGACGTGCTCTTTTCCTTTCCATTAATTTCGTATTCCAGTTTCCTGACAGAGTTGTCAGAGTTCATTTCATTTCAGTGAATTTCACACTTTCCAACTGTTTTCGGGAAGAATCTATTAATTTTTTTCTAAGAAAGGGAAGAATATAGGTTTATTCTTTTTAAGGAAAGGAAAGATGTAGTATTTAAATTTCTCACTAGTTCTGTACACAGTACTTAGATGGCGCCACTGTTACACCATTGCGCCCGTGTTATCAGGGTTGCGTCCCCATGGCGCTTCAACCCCACGTTGTTGACCGTTGAATAAAGAGTTACGCTTCAGCCACCGACCGCATCGGACGTGTCCATTCTTCCTTCGGGGCTCCCGCGCCCCTGGCTCCGCCGGTCACCACTTCGGCATGTAAGGACCTCGTCTCTGCCGCAAACCCACGCAGGCGCTGCTCTTCTTCATTTTCTCGGGTGACCGCATTTCATTTCCATTCACAACATTTTTGGCGACGAGCATAGACTACAACACCCATATCAAATTATTTTAAACCTTTCAGTTTTCTGTTGACAACAAAAGGTTGGCACTTTCCAAGTATGGGGACACTTGATATAAACAGTGTATTAAGCTCAAAACATTAGGGCATTACAACCAAAACTATACTGTATATATATATGTATAAAGTGGCTATAATGAAGACAAAGTGTTCAGGTGGCAATTGTTTGTATTCTTTTATTTTCCAAACCTGATTATACAATTTTATATTGAAAATATTTTCCTCTAAAAAATAAATAAAACTTTTAAAACAACCTTGTAGGTACTTTTGAAACATTGTGGAAATGGAAATCTGAAAAGGAGTCTTTTTCCAGCACTGGACTATCAAACTATAATAATTATAGTAATGATACTTTCTGAAGCCAGAAACAACCTTGCAGCCTTCTTATTGGCACCTTTGAATATGAAACAAACCAGAAAACTTACATGAAAACAGGGAACATTTAACCAAAAAAACAATGTTATGTATGCATTACAAACATATTAAATCATCAAAATATGCAACATCACAGTCATTTCACCATTCTAAAAAAAATACCTGAAAATATGTATAACACAAAAAGGGATATGATTTACACCAAGCAAGATACTGGGCCATAGAACCAAAGTTTCAACAATAAAAAAAAGTATGAGGGGGTACCCAAAAATAACCGGAATGAATTTCAGGAGGCCGGGCATTCGTAGTACCAGCATCCACCTCTTGCAGCGCTATGCGGCACCCTTCCCAAGTCAGTTTGCCGACCGGCGTCGTCTGCTAAGGATCTAGCGGCATGTTGTGAATTTTTTCCCCAAGCGCTTCAAAATCATTCCTCGTTTTTTTGCAATGTCTGACTTGAAGGACCTTCCACATTCATAAAATGATTTCCTTTCAAGACTTTTCATACGGGTGAACAGAAAAAAGTCACACGGGGCGAGGTCCTGAGAATACGGGAGGTGGAGAAGCGGTGTCATGCCATTTTTGATAAAAAAATTGTTGCACTGACAGGGCAGTGTCTGCTGGGGCATTGTTGTGATGGAACTATCATTCCCCCTTTCCCTCATATCGGGGCATTTCTGCCTTACTGAGTTTCGCAAGTGTCGCGAAATTCCCAGGTAAAACACCTGATTAACAGATTCACCAAGAGGAACAAACTCGGAGTGAACAATGCCCAAATTTTTCTGTGTTTTCCTCAGTTGAGGAGGTTGAGGGTCGCCCAGAACGAGGTTGGTCATCGATCAATAATTCACCAGTCTTAAAGCGAGAAAACCACTCATAGACTTGCGATTTCTTATTAGCATCTTCTTTGTAAGCTCTCTGAAGCATTACAAGAGTTTCCGGCACAGTTTTACCTAAAGCAATATTTCACAGCCGCATGTTGTTCCTTCATATCAGACATTGCAACAAAAAAAAACGATTTTGAAGTGCTTGGAAAAAATATTTATAGCAGACAATGCCAGTCGGCAAACTCGCTCGGAAGGGGTGCTGCAAAGCGCTGCTAGCGGCGGAAGCTGGTACTACAAACAGCCCGCCTTTCAGAAATTCATTCCGGTTACTTTTGCATCCAACCTGGTACGAATCACTGCACCAAAAGCTTTCGATATATGCCATGTTTAAAAAAAAAGATGGCAACCAGTCAAATAGGCTCAATAGACCTTATGAAAAATTGTTTGGTGATCTGACAACACTGAGAGCGTCGCCATTTTAATGTTGGCAAGCGTCGTCGGTACCAAAGCACGGTGGAGGCATCAGAGAGAGCCGTACGGGCAGTGTACGATAGCGCAGCAGCTGTTTTCCGCCTTCTGACCATGAAATGTGGACAAACAGTTTAAACAACCTACCGCAACTGTCTGATGAAGCTCTAGGAGGCCTGTGCACGCTGGCAACAACCTCGTCGAAGCAGCGGAGCAAGTCCTACGCCTTTGCTGTGGAAGCTTACACACTGCGGGTTGTCGCCAGCGTGTGCACAGGCCTCCGAAAGTTTCGTCAGACAGTTGCGGTAGGTTGTTTAAACTGTTCGTCCACGTTCCATGGTCAGAAGGCGGAAAACACAGCTGCCGCGCCATCGCACACTGCCCTCCACCGTGCTTCAGTACCGACAACGCTTGCTAACATTAAAATAGCGACGCTCTCAGTGTTGTCAGACTACCAAGCAATTTCGCATAAGGTTAATTGAGATGAGGCAATTTTCTCTGTAACATCAAGCAACATCGGCCACAGTGTGTGCCCAAACAATGGCAGACTTCGATAATTGGTGCTGCAGCTACCATACTCCGTTCACCTCTAAGCTGAGACTGTGGTGGAAGCTACGTCCTCGTTAGACCAGTCATACGCCTCTCTTTTGCCACATCATCACGCTCCCGGCCATACCCACGCGCAAAGAGTTGGGTCAGGTGATAAGAGCAGTGATGTGATTGGTCATAGCCATTTTGGAGCAGCTGTTGGAGCAGCCAAAAGTTCATTTTGGAGAAGCAAAAAGAGCTTTTGGAGCATAACCGCACACTTCATTTTCATTTATATCACTGCAAATGTGAGGAGAGACGGCAAATATTAGGAGAACAAACACTAGCTGTTTAGTTGCTTGTGGAAGCACCAGACACGGTAACAAGAAGACGACTGATGAAGAACAGCGCAAACTGCCGTGAATGATTATTTTAGGTACGAAATCCCACTGAAGAAATGTTAAAATACAATCATTTTGAGCACCTAGATTTATGTGTCCTTCAAGTTCTAAGGGGGGTTGTAACAAAACTGCAATTCTTAATTCAGACAAAAAAACAAAGCATAAAAAATAAACCTACAAGAGTCCATATATACCTTCTTGCACCCCGTCTCGCTCTGGAGGAGTACCTTTCCCCTTAGTACGCGGGTGCGCTGCGGCGAAGCAAGACACGCAACATCGCGACGCCTAGTTCGCAATTGTTGCTTCACTGCATTACACCACTATGCGGTGAGAAGCGCACTCAACAAAGCTAACTAACCCACCAGAACAGACCACGAACACGAGACTTGTTGCGAAACTTCTGAGTACTGTCAGTGCTTGGTGCGAAATCAAATCGAATAGTACGTTATTTGAGGCGATTATCGAAAGTCCTGAAAACCCGCACGAGCCTACACTAACGATTCGCCCCGGTAGCGAGGCCTGCAGCTGTTATATTTTCAGTATTATTTAATTGAACTTAAGTTCTGGTGCAATGTTGGCGCAAATTCCTCACATTTTGGTCAAATGTAGCAAGTGTAGCAGAATAAGCACTTTGGCGCAGTTTGGCACAAATGGCGCAGCAATCACATCACTGGGTGATAAGAGGGAGGCGGCTGATTGGTCCGGCAGGGTGAACATAGTATAGATGGTGCACACTTTTGAAAAGGGTCTATTCAAGGGTAGCTGACAAGCTGTTGGTGGCTGCAATACAAATAGCAGAAGCGCATACTGCAATGTTCACTCGTCTCCTATCATTTTTATATAGCCTTTGTTCTTCTCATGGGCAACACTGGATCCCACCGCTGCCGGCATGTCGTGGTCGAGACAGGTTAACGACGACAACTGATTTATTGCATACAATACGTGGTCTTGTGGGTTGTCGGGCTGGTGGCATCGATTACATGATGGGCCTTGTCTGCTAACCCTCTTTCGCATCTTTTTGCTGGTGCTTGCCACATGAGGTGCTGTGCTCGGCGGTGGGCTCCGGTGTTGCCCACAGCAGTTCTAAATCACTATAAAAAAACAGGGTGACAAACCTGTAACAATGTAGCAAACAGAGATGTTTTAGGCTGGCTTCACACGAAAAATCTTTTTCAACATTTTGACATCGCAAGGCAAACAGAATTCTGGAAGTTTCACGATCTAAACCAACAAGCACGCCCCCCAAAGGATTGAGGATCCATTCCACCGCCTGGCCATGGTCTGACGAGCAGCCAGGGGCGGATGCAGGAACTTTCTGGGGGGGGGGGGAGGGGGGGGTCAGGGGGCCAGAGCACAGCGTACCATATGTTTAGGAACCCCTCCCCTCTCCCTCGTTTTTACGCTCCTAAATTTCAGACATTTGAAAATCTAAGAGGGGGGTCAGGACATCCGGGCCCCCCCCCCCTAAATCTTCGCCCCTGCG
>JAZHYW010006747.1:0-79102 GCA_037355805.1 Ixodes ricinus
GAAAAAGACGTCGAGGTTGTTCACGCGCGGTGAGACTCTCGCGGGCTTGTGCATGGCTTGGCATGGCGGACTGGTTGGTGTTCTTTTTGTACATACGTTGCTGACCTTAGTGTAAGATAAACCCTTTTGTCCTGCTAGTCCACAGCGACTATGTCTCTTTCATTCTGCGCCCCGCAGAATAAAACATGGTGTCAGAAGTGAGCCAGCCTGATGATGATGTATCCTCCCGGTAACCTGCGAACGTCCAAGGTCAGCAATGGCAACGTCTCAAGCTGGAGTTCCTGATTCGTCAAATGCTGACAGCGCCGATACACCCGGCCACAGCCAAGCTTCAGGTCCGCAGCTGGGATACAAAACGCCCGTGACCATGACGTCGTTCCAGATTACGCCGCCGGAGCCGTTTGCCTTCGCGAATCCCAATGATTGGCCTACGTGGAAGAAACGATTTCTTCGCTACCACACGGCATCGGGACTGAGCGACAGGCCAGAAGCCAGCCAAGTCGACACACTAGTTTACCTGATGGGTACACAGGCTGAAGAGGTGTTCAACACGTTCAAGCTCAGCGATGCTGAACAGAAGAAGTTCGATCTAGTCCTGAGCAAGTTCGACGCCTACTTCATTCCCCGTCGGAACATTATCTTTGAAAGGGCACGTTTCAACACACGAATTCAGCAGGACGGTGAGTCCGTCGAAGATTTCGTTACGGCTTTACATGCTCTGGCAGAGACCTGCAACTACGGAGTCCTTCGAGAGGAGCTAATCCGAGATAGGCTCGTCGTTGGCCTCAAAGACAGGAAAGTTTCTGAAAAACTGCAGCTCGATGCGGATCTAAGTTATACGAAAGCATTGACTGTGGCACGCCAACACGAGGCCGTCCATCTGCAACAAGCAGTAATGCACAAGGAGCCATTAAGCGAAGTCACAATAGACAACGTGCGGACCGGGAAACATCGACCGTCCTCACGGAAGACCCTCGCAAAAAGCCCCGCTGGTGCATCGAGCCCTCTACCGTCAACGACTGCCAAGGTCCCAAAAGGCAAGAACCAGACAAGCTCTTGCGGCTGGTGTGGTCGCGAACGACATTCAAAGAATGCATGTCCGGCAAAAGACGCCACTTGCAGACAGTGCTCAAAGAAAGGACACTTCGCCACCGTCTGTCGGTCGGCGCCAGCTGTACGCAGCGTTCAAGAGCAAGAACCAGGCTTCCTGGGTCTCACAAGCCACGGAAGGTCTTCAAACTGGGACGTCACAGTGGTCGTCAATAACAAGGAAGTTGTATTCAAAGCCGACACAGGAGCGGATGAAACAGTGCTTCCAGAAGGCCTTTTCCGCCATCTGTTCGAAGGTGTACAGCTCCAGCCAGCGAAACGGCCCCTCGACGGCCCCAACGGTAAGCCACTTATCGTTGTCGGCACGGCCCAGATGCACATGACTTTCAACGGACGAACAAGCATTGAAGAAGTTTACGTACTTCAGAGCCTGAAGTCACCACTTCTAGGCAAGCCTGCCATCGAGAAGCTTGATGTTCTAACTGAACTCGCTGCACGCATCGGCGTTATCGAAAAAGGAAACGTCGAATCCGAGTACCCTGACCTCTTCCAAGGTCTAGGAACCTTGAAAGATGAATACGACGTCAAGCTACAGCCAGAAGCTAAGCCTTTCGCGCTGACGTCTCCTCGGAGGGTACCCCTGCCGTTGTACGAGAAAACAAAGCAGGAACTTCGACGCATGCAGAACGAAGGAGTGATATCACCAGTAACGGAGCCAACATCTTGGTGCGCGCCAATGGTAGTTGTGCCAAAATCATCTGGGGCACTCCGCATTTGCGTGGACTTCACAGAACTAAACAGGTACATACTGCGAGAATGGCATCCAATACCTGCCGTGGAACACACTCTGGGTATGCTACAAGGTGCAAAAATGTTCTCCAAGATAGACGCAAATTCTGGGTTCTGGCAAATCCCAATCAGCGAAAACAGCAAGCTCCTGACTACGTTCATCACGCCATTCGGACGCTTCTGCTTTAACCGCTTGCCGTTTGGCATCTCTTCCGCCCCCGAACACTTCCAGCGACGCATGGCTCAGATCCTGGAAGGTCTGGATGGAGTCGTCTGCCATATGGATGATGTACTCATCTGGGGGTCGACAAGACAGCAGCACGACCAACGACTACGACTAGTGATGGATCGTCTCAGAGCAGCCGGAGTTACCCTGAACAAGGACAAATGCGAGTTCAGCAAGCGCAGCATATCGTTTTTGGGGCACATCCTTGAAAACGACGAGGTGCGGCCCGACAGGGAAAAACTTCGTGCTATTGCCGAGATGCCCCACCCTACCTCTAAAAAAGGGCTGAGGCGCGTGATGGGGATGGCAACATATCTAGCAAGATTTGTGCCCAACATGGCCGAAGTGTTGCGGCCATTGTCGTCAATGATGTCGTCGAAGCAGAACTTCGTCTGGGAAAGCCCCCAAGAAGAAGCCTTCAAAAAGTGGAAGGCTCTCCTGTCATCGGATCCTGTACTCGGCATCTACGACCCCAACAAACAGACAGTTCTCACGGCTGACGCGTCGTCGTACGGCCTTGGTGCCGTCCTGAGACAAAAGCAGGAAAACGGACACTTCAAGGTCGTCGCGTATGCATCCAGAGTCCTTACCGACACCGAGCGCCGCTACGCGCAAATTGAAAAGGAAGGCCTCGCCCTAGTTTGGGCATGTGAAAAGTTCCGAGACTTCCTGATTGGGAGAAGTTTCCAACTCGAAACTGACCACAAACCCCTGGTTTCAATTTTCGGATCCAAAACACTCGACGACTTAACGCCACGGCTCCAGAGGATGCGCATGCGTCTCATGAGATACACCTATACCATTTCCTACGTTCCAGGAAAGGATCTCACCGCGGCTGACGCCCTGTCTAGGTCTCCAGTTCAACGGCCTGGAACGACGGAGCTCGCCGAGGAGATCCGAGGCTTCGTAGACCACGTGACGTCATCTCTGCCGGTGACTCCGCCAAGCCTTAAGCAAATCTCTGCTGAGCAGAAAGTGGACAAGGAATGCCAACGTATCAGCAAATTTTGTGCGACTGGATGGCCAAGTCGCCGAGATATAGGAGCCGACCTTAAAGACTATTGGATTCACAGATCCGACATTGCTATGGGCGGAGACGTCCTGATGTGCGGAACCAGGATCCTCATTCCTCAAAGATTCCGAAAGTCAGTCCTCGTCCAACTTCATGAAGGACATTTCGGCATAGAAAAGTGCCGAGCAAGAGCCAGAAGTTCTGTATGGTGGCCCAACATCGACGCAGACGTGGAAAATCTTGTTAAAAAGTGCCACATCTGCCTAAAACACAGCCGAAACAGACAAATGCCACTGAAGCCAATGGAGTTCCCTGAAAGACCATGGCAACAGGTGGGAATGGACCTCTTTTACCTCAGTGGTCAGTGGTGGCTGATAGTGGTTGACTACTACTCGCGTTACCCAGAGCTAGTCCGCCTGAGCAGCCTTACCGGAGCCGCGGTAGTCAACCACTGCAAGTCTCTTTTCGCCAGACATGGCATTCCAGAAGTGGTTATCTCAGATAACGGACCACAGTTTTCTAAGACATGCCATTCTGAATTTGCGAAGTTTGCACAAGAGTATAACTTCCGCCATGTGACCTCGAGTCCGCACTACCCTCAGAGCAACGGGCTCGCCGAAGCGGCTGTAAAAATAATAAAAGGGTCCTTAGACAAATCAAAAGATCCCTACGAGACACTGCTTGCATATAGGACAAGCCCCCTCAAGAACGGGTACAGCCCCTCCGAACTCTTGATGGGAAGGAAGCTTCGTACGACTCTCCCAGTGGCCTCCGAGAGTCTTCGTCCTCATACTCCCGACGAGAAACAGCTGAGGCTATTCGAGAGAGAAAGTCGTCGAAAACAGAAGCAAGACTTCGATCGGCGTCACGGCGTCCGGGACCTGTCCCCACTAGACGATGGTACAGACGTCTGGCTGGTAGACCTCCAGCGCCAAGGCGTCGTCAGTGGTCAGGCCGATGAGCCCAGATCCTACTGGGTAGAAACTGAGAGAGAGTCCGTACGCCGTAACCGCACTCACTTAGTACCGCTTCCGGAGCAGTCTTCGCCTGCTATGGATGACAGTGGAGACACATCTACAAGCACAAAAGTCCCTACGTCGTGTTACGACCCAACACACGAGCACACTAGGAGTGGGAGGTGCATAATTCCTCCGAAACGTTTTCAGCCATCGTGAAGAGAGCTTTGGAGCAATTCTTGTGTCCAGAGCTGTGAACTCGCGGAACTCAAGAAAGACTTGTAGAACTGTATACAGTCCAGCTATGTTCCCTCTATTCTAAGAAAGGGGGATGTTGGATATAGCATGTCGGAGTTCACGCGCGTAAGAAAAAGACGTCGAGGTTGTTCACGCGCGGTGAGACTCTCGCGGGCTTGTGCATGGCTTGGCATGGCGGACTGGTTGGTGTTCTTTTTGTACATACGTTGCTGACCTTAGTGTAAGATAAACCCTTTTGTCCTGCTAGTCCACAGCGACTATGTCTCTTTCATTCTGCGCCCCGCAGAATAAAACAGAACCTGGCAGTACCATCACAGGCTGCCTTTATTTTCATCCAGTGACTAGAAAATCACTTTGTTGTCAAAATAGAGAGTGTATGTGTTTGAGGCGTGTGTGCTGCCTTGTATAGCACACTTTCAAGTCTAGGTGGTTTAGCCTTTTCCAAGAAAAGTGCCAGAACAGTTTTTTATTAAATATTTTGCAGAATACGCTTGTGTTTTAATGTTCGATTTTTTAACCGGAGCTTGTATAAAGTTCGGTTGCACTTTTCACTTGCTGGTAGGCGACTATAGTCGGATGCAACCTGAGAACAATCTTTTAGCTCCACCCACAAGCGCATTGCGCCCATCTGAAGTGCCTCCGCCGTCGAGAAAGTAGTTCGCTAGCAACGTTGCTTTTTCTTCCTCCAGTAAACGTGTCTTAAACTACTATCAATATTTATTTAATTCATTCAGGACGTTTAAATAAGTTAGAATACGTTTTTGTCAACGAAATAGCTGTTTAGTAAAGAAAGAAAGTCATGTCCAATGTACCGTCTTCCCAATTCATTTTCTGTCCAAGATACTGTCTAACATACCGTCTTCCAGCGCCTTCGATTGAGGGAAAGCGGCGAAATCAAACCCTTTCTCGTAAAATTATAAATAACGAAGCACTTATAGTTCCTGCAAATAATAAATATTTAGTGATTTACTTAGTTTTGTGGGCTTTGCGCACGAAATGTGTGCCTTTATTTTGTTGGATGAGTAGAAAACAAGAATAATTATACTTTTCGGGTTTTGACAAATCGGCACCCTCCCAAGTCATCGACACCACCACCGCGCCCCGCTCTCTTTGTCTTCCGTCATGGATCCCACTGAGGTGCACATGCGGAAAGCGATTCCCCAATTCTTCTTGGACGAAACAGCACTCGGTGTATGCCTGTACCGTGCTTGGATTACCAAAGCGGTTCTTCAAGATGCGCAGGTGAGGTACGGTGTTTTGAACAGCGGCCAAGCGGCAGCTGATCCTGAACGCTTACGTTCATGGTTCTCGCTTTTCGTTTTCTCGCTTTTCGTTTCGGAAACCTAGGCTCATTAAAATTTAGTATGATAAACGCACCGTCTAAATACACCTCCGTGGAAAGTTTTATCGCTCTCCGTTCACCGACTGATTTATGCGGTCCATTCTACGACGGAACAGCGCGCTGTATACCCCCGGTATGCAGATCTCACCGGCGACTGATAAGCACGGCAATCTCAGCTCACTCCCCGCGGAAACCACAGCGAATTGAAGCAGCGGTGCCGGTACTTATGTTGAGTAGCAACGTGGGGCAGAGGCGACAGAAATCCAACGAAGCGGACGACGTCCAGCGTAGCTTCTCACCTCTCAGCAGTGCTAGCCCTCGCGCCCGCTTCGAAATTTTCGTTGGCGATAGCGTTTCTGGATTCATCACGTGTCAGCGCAAAAACGCTGCTGCAAACGCAAGCCGATACCATTAAGATTTCGTGGCGTAACCTCGGGCACGAAGAACACGGTGCAAAAAAGCAGAATAATTGTCACGAGAAACTAGCGTCGCGTTGCTAAGGCCTGCAGCCATGTTGAGCTTTTTTTTTTCAAAAGGATCGCGATTAGTCCGCGTAATTGTGACGTCATGAAAACGATTGGCTGGCGTTTCTCGGCGTAGGAATACATTTCCTCTCTGAGAGGAATTTCCGGTTTTTCTTAGCTTGCAACCGACTATAAGACAGGTTTAATTGTTAAGCGTATTAACAGAGGTGGTTGCCAAAATCAAAAATTAAAAGTGCTCCAAAACAAAAATTTTGGAGCCTGCACTCCAAAATTTGCTTCACCTTATTTCCAGCATATCTGCATCACGGCGATCCCATACAGAAAACATTTATCCACTTTCTACAAAATGTGTATAGAAGATAGTGTACAGAGGCTATATATATTCGAAAGAAGATGTATCCACTCTTGTATCTACTGCTTAGAGTTTTTTTGCCTTCTTTTTCTGAAGCCATCCTTCTTTTGAACAAATTTATTTCGGGTAATGTTCAGGGATGTTGAATCTTGTCCAGATTCCGCATAGAGTTCTCTTTGTTTGGTGATAGCTCGTCCGCAGTGAGTTTCAAGCTATGCCAATTCGTATTTTTATATTAGCCGGAAACTTGGAAATTTGTACTATTCGGTGTGTGCTTCCACTTTTATTATGCGCTTATGTCTGCTAATGATAGCAATGTCTCTTATTTATTTCTGCTCTCACTTCCCGTGCCCGAGTCGGCGTGAAAGTGAATAGATCATTCGGCATGTTCCCTGTGGAAAGTTTTGTTAACTTCGGTTGGCTAAAAATCTATTACGGAGTGTACGATATTCCGAACTCCTTCATATTCATTTATTCTTGCCAGTATCTGTTTCTCATAAAACATACAGAGCTTCTTAAGTAAATCATGTACATATATGAATGTGGTACAATAAAATGTTTTCAAACCACTACTGTTGTTGACCGCAAAATGCTCCACCAGCCAGGAGTCAATGTGGCGATTGTGTTACTTCAATGTTTTACAGTGAAAAAAAAAAAGCAGGAAATACACCTATATTTTTTATGTAAGAATGTAAATATTGTTTGAAATAACTTGCACCAATTCTATTGCAAAAAATTAAAATAAAACTGTGTCAACATTAAAAATAAAAAAAAGAGAGCGGCTCCAGAAGCCGAGGAGCTCCGAGAGCCTAGCGAGGAGCGAGGAGGAGGAGGAAAAAGAGGGAAAAAAAGAAGGAGAAGGGTAGTGGAGAACTGGAACAGAAACACCCAAACCGAAACCGAAACTGACTGGACCGGAACCGGAACCTAGTTATGCTTAATGCCGCCCGCTAGGCGCTGGCTGTCGCTGGTCTATCTGGGCCGCTGGGGCCTATGGCAGTGTCCGCTCTTTACCTTGTGTATATTACTCTATGCGCACAGTTATGAAATTAAAATATAGATGGCGCTTCGAACGACTCAGGCGGATTGAAGTGAGTCGAAAGTTTACCGCCTCCGCAGGAGTTTCACAACTGAGGTAATCTAATAACGTTGGCTGCACCTGCGAGACGCTGCTCCCGACGCCATCTATCAATATGAACGCCAAACACACCCGCTACTGAACCCCTGTCGTCTGCGTCGCTGCCCGCCGTAGACCCTGGGCAAGTTTCTTGGCCTTATTTTTTACAGAAGAAAGAGAACTACGCTTTGTAATTTGCACGAAAAGTCGACCTGTAATACCTTTGACAGAAATTTTAGATTGCTACGTGCAGGTGTCGATTTTTACGGTCCATTTTAGATCGAGCCTGGTGACCGGCCGCCCTATATGTTTCAGCCGCTGGATGCGGACAAGTTCGGCATAAATATGACCGTAGCACGTTGATGCAAGAAGAACACGCCGCAGGCGGTAAGGAATTTTAGCGTTCGTATTTTGCTCTTCTGATTCGGTGCGATCTTGCGCATGGCGCTACCGCACTGGAACTCACGCACACGCGAGTGCTGTACCGGAGGGCACATCGCACCGCGTGGGATGTGCAAACAGTTCCCTGGAACTCTCTACTATCTGCGAGACTGTTTTTTGTATGATGTATTAGCAGGCGGATCGACTGCTCTAAAGGTGCCTGTTTAGGGTACTGCCTTCATGATCGTTGGGCATGAATATCAAGACTTCGGGACTCCGTGGAGCGAATTATGAGTATCAGAGACTGAATACCTATTGCGGAGCGAAAATACTGACGAGTTCTCTGTTCGGTGGGTTTGCTCCGCGTGTGCGTCACAACAGTTTAGCTGTTGTGCAGCGTGTAACTCTGAACGTCATCAGGGCGAAGTATACGCCAATTGATCAACACTATTCTCTCCATGGTGTCAGAATTTCAGGGGCTGTAACAGGCGGCTACATTGTCGTTTTAATTGGGGTTCAAATGTGCGATTCAGTAATCCTTTGCTGTGACGGAAGTCGGGAATGGAGGAAGAGCGTTGCATAGTGTAACGCTTGAATGCGACAAAAAATTAAAAAGATCTTTCAAGAACAACAAACGACGCATGAACGACTATTTCTCGGGCGCGACCGAGAAACTGCAACGTTTTGTGCTTGAGTTTAGTTTGTAGTTAGCGTTCATACTAAAGAAAAAGAAAAGGTACGCAAGTTTAGTGTTGACAGCATTTCATCGCAGTGTTGCGTAACTGAATTTTAAACACATTCTAATATTTAAGTAAATATTATCTAAAGACAGAGACGTGAATGCAGAAACGTATTTTGCTACACTTCCCGAGATAAAGCAAAAATAATATATATATTAAAAAAATTAAGGGTACATTATATTTTTCAATAGACCTTTTTAAAACCCAATTAATCAACATTGGCTGTCGCCATTTTTGGAGGCAATAAAGTTGTGATTGTATCCGAGTCCACACCGAACGCTCAGGGAATCCTGGTGTCCAAGAGATGCTCAGACCACGTGACCAAACAATGGCCAACTCGATTAACTGACACAGCGGCTACTAGATGGCGCACCTTTCGGAAAAAAAAAGAAAGGAAAAGGGTGATGGTTTCTGGGACGGTAAATGCATGCGCGTCGTCTGATGCTGTAGAAGACGGATACTGTGAATGCCACAAACGCGATCCACCTACACTACTCAAAGACGCAGTAGCACTGGAGGTGATTTTGTAAATAACACTCGTATCTAGCACTAATTAAAAAAAAAAGAGTTTTAAAGATCCTCATTTGTTTCTTCAGTTATAAGTAAGGTTCCAGGTGTTTTCGGTTTATACCGATAACACCGAAAATTAACCCCCGTGAGGTTTCCTCTGAATTAATGAAAACCGAAACCTCCCAAAATTCGCTGTCCTTGAAAAAAAAAAGAAAATAAACTCTCGCTTTACAGGGAAGAAATGTTTTAACTCATTTTATCTTTTTATCGTTATGACGGAACACAGCCGCACTGTACTGATCTTGGGTTGTTCCTTTCTATCCGAAACCACAATCCCTGGCCTGTTTTCCCTTCCTTCTTTTACCAGCATTACTGGAGAAAATATTATAATTTACAGACTTATAAGTTACAATTATCTTCTCCAGTAGGCTTACAGATCGCTTTACAACACAAGGCCGATAAACACCGATTTATCTCTGGCATTGAAATTAGACACCGAAAAATACCGACTTAAGAGCAAAGAATAAACGCCTGTAAAAAAAATACCGAAAACACAGAACTTTAGTTATGACGGACCAGAACAGTCTATACCTGTCTCAGCTTGAGTATACCACAGGAACGGCTACAGCGCGAGCTCCTTGCTGTAAAGCGATCTCGGCGGCACAAGCTCTCGTGCACCAAGGGCAGCTACCAACGCTATGAGCTCGCGCTTCTAGCCTTCGCTGCGAGTACAAGGACAAGACGAACGAAGTATAGATGAGGCTTTTTTTAGTTACGCAAGTGCACTGAATAGACGTACTGCTAAATTACCCAAGCATCAATGAGAATTCTGGAATGCAGATGCTACGCGCTGACAGGCGCTCGTCTTCCCGTATAAAACATTATAAGTAAATAACCCAAATAAAGCGTTCACGAACGCGCGTGCAAGATGCCATTTGTTTTAGGCTTTCGCTTTAGAAGTTAAATTAGAACAGTTACTGCTGCACACGCCAGCACGTGAAGCGGCAACGGAAGGGGAGGGGGGGGAGGGCGCGTCGTGTTTCTTTCATTTTGTTTACTAGGTGTTTATGGCAATCACTTAAGGAGCAACTCCGGTCCATACTTTCGATTTTGGGATTATGACTGTTTTTAGTGCAGTCAGCGTCCTGAGATTGCAACGATGTAATTTTTTTTCTTGTTATTGTGCCTGGCTGGTTACAAAGATATCGACGCCTCAAAGTTTTGTTTGGGGCGCGGCCAACTAAACCGAAACTAGCCGCTCAAGGCCCCATGCAACGCGGAAATCTGACCGCTAATGTTGAACGTGGCGTCAGGATCGTTCTTGTTCAACGAGTACGCTGGGCCGAGCGGCACGTACCTCTGTTGCGCTGGCCTTCTAAAGACGGAGGATAAGCTGATTTTATTTTAATTCTGGATGCGTGGTAGTTATCCAGCATATGTAGCAAGTTAGTGCGTATACCCAAAAGCTAGCGACTGGAAAACCCGCATGAACTCGTACGGTGCCGTGCTCGGCGGCCGCCGCCGTGCGTTCGCTATGCCGTACTCGTCGCTTGTATGCCCAAAAGCTAGCGACTGGAAAACGAGTGAACTCCGTTCCGGTGCCGTACTCTGTCGCCGTTGCGTACTGCCGTACTGTCGTCGCTAGGCCTAAGTTGTCATCGGGGCTCCGTGGATGGAGCGGCTCTGCTCTACGCCGCACTGACAGTGACGTACAGTACTGGGGGCCCTCTCGCTTTCGCTACTGCAGGAGCCGGTCCCGGGCGCGAGAAGCTGTGCAGGCCTGCATCTCCGGCGCGCGGGCCGCGGCGTCCGAACACACGTGTGCTGGGCGGTACGTCATTGTTTTGTTCTTTTCTCCTCGGGCGCGTAAAAGCCAGAAGTTCAAAGTCCACTCGTCGTTACAGCGTTCACCCACACCTTCTCCAATTTACGATCCGTTGGAAACTGGCAGAAAAAGCGCCTCCGTGTCGCTGACGGGTTTGTTTGAGACGGCCCACAGCGCTGCAAGCTGCACTCGGCATCTTTCGAGGAACAGCTGGGCGAGTCTCGGGCGCGCCCGAGTTGCTCGCTAAAACGAGTCTTGGATCCTCACAAGCAAATAAACAAAAGGCTATACCGAAGCTACACGGGCTACAGATAAAAGCAACGGCTAAACACGCCAATCACAGAAGCTGAAGTAGCGGTGGTAGCGGCTCAAGAAGCGCACTCCGCGCAACGCCCGGAACCGGAGGAAAAAAAGAGAACGATTCTGACGTCACGGCCGAGATGTTGCTTTAGCGATGGACGACTCGCTGGCCGCCCGCTAAGGAGCAGCGGCTCGCGGCGGGTCACGCGTTCATTATCGGCGTTGGTTGAGAATGCGGCGTCCCACGGACGTAATATTTTGGCTGGGGTCGTGTTTTGTGTCACTTCACAGCGATGCCAGTAATTTGCTTTCATTTTGAGTTTTGGCCACGAGTTGCCCCGCTTCAGAGGTCCTGAAACAGCGATTTTGGCTGATTTACGGAATTTGCACCGAACCCTAAGCGCACTGAACGTGGTAACTTAATGAAACTTTTCTTTTTCGCAAATTCGGCTTTATTTTAAAAGTTATGAGGAAAATTAGAATTACAAAAACAAGCAAAAAATAACCGCTTTCATGACGTCGTAGGTCCTGGCTTGAGTGGCCGTAACTAGAGGAGGTATAGTGAGCTCATCGAGCGCTCACTGGCTGCCGCACTTCGTGTCGACGGCTCGAGAGGGCGCCACTAAACCGTGTGTTGGATAGGCTGTATGAAGCGGGCGGCCAGGGCGACTCGCATTGCATTTGCTGCGCGATTAAAGACTATTTCGGCATAACACTTCATTGGCCACAAACGACAGCAAACACGGGGTAAAGACCAGTACAGGACGGGAGCCACTTCGCGCTGCCATACCGCCAAATGGCCTTTGTACGCTCCGGGACCTTTCTACGCTCGCCGTTCATCGGCGCCTCATCCCACTAGCCCTTTCTAATATGCGCCGCTTTTTCCGCTGCTTGGTGGCGGGTATGTCAACGGGTCATTTCTTGTTTCCGTACTTTATAAACTGCATTGTTTCTTTTCTGATCTAAAATACTGAACAAAAACTGCTTTCATACATATTTGAAACGGTTCGCGACACTTATATTTTGTATCTCGACTAAAAAAAAAGCTTTTAGCGGCTCTGACCAGTAGTAAGCCCAGGACCTAAGACGTCACATTTTGCGCGCTTTCGGCACTGCGGGTCGCTCTCGTCGGCGGAGGAGGTTTCCGCGTCGTCCGGTTACAAATATGACGCACTGATATTTAGTGACTCTCTCCGTGCCCGCTGGGCTTGCCCGAACCCCAAGGGACGTGGAAACCGCAAAAAAGGGTAGACGCCCAAATATGGTTGCAGGACACCCCTTTAAGTGGGAACAAAAAACTTTGTTTGTACTGTGCCGCTCCTTTCCTCCCCCCCTGCCTGCCAGAACACTTGCGCCTGTTCACCTGGCTCCAATGTTCAAAAGTGGCGCTGTGATTTGAACCGTTAAATTCCTGAGTTTGTCAAACAGATTGCACAAGAGCCTACGGGCCGGGCCGCATATCGATGATTTTCCATCTCGTCGTCTCTCGTGCTTTTGCCTTCAACAAACTCCTCGCTCGCCGCAGCGATGCTCGATTTGTGTTGTCATGTGATCTATTAGAATAGATTTTGGAACCAGAGCCGTGGTTTATAGTTAGTGTTCTGGGTTTTTCGGTTTTTTATTTTTCCCGAAATTCGGCGTACTTTTTCGGTGTTTATTTTAAAATTCAATTTTCAGGTTTCTTTCGAGGTGTTTGTTTATTCCCGAAAATGTTTACCCGTTTTTTTTCCGGTGAATCCTAGAAAGAAACATCATCGGACACACGGGTCAGATGATCCTTGTAGCTGCGATATTTTGTGATCGCTCAAAGAATAAAGTGCTTTTACATATGTAGTCTTCGCTACACAGTTCTTCAAACGTAAAGACACGCCTCAAAATAGTGGAAATCGCTTGGGCATAATCTTCGGCGCTAGCTTTTTCCACTTCCATTCTGACGACGTGACCGTCTGCTTTGGTGATGACCGTGCAAAAGCCAGCAGAATTTGCAGCAAAAAAAAATGTTTATGTAATTATGTTTTTGACTTCGGGAAGTTTGAGAGAGTGTGTTAAGAAAGGGTATTGACTGGCTTTCCTCGAAGTCCTCCGAAGTGCATGAAGCGAAAAACTTTATACCAGCCCGCATCCGAACTTTTTTGGGGGACCGGAAGCTTCACACTAAGCTGGCCAGCGTTCACAGAAAGGACACAGATGTCCCGCGAAGGCCAATCCAAGACCTCTTTTGTTGCATATGTTGAACCTTGGAAGAGGGCCCAATCCACGAGAGACGTCACACTATGTCGAAAGACCTTGCAGAGCCCTCTCTCTCTCTCCTCCCTGCCTTACCGCATCTGACGCGAGCACTAAAGAACCTAACCTTTTTTTCGGCTAAAAACCAAATTTCGGAAAACGAGTTAGTCGCACTTTTATCGGTTTAAACCGAAAACGCCGAACCTACAAACTGAACTTTTTCGGCTAAAACCGAATTTCCGAAAATGGATTCGGCGTACATTTATCGGTGTTTATTGGTTTAAACCGAAAACTCGGAACCTATTTATAGAGCATAAAAAGGAACAGTATTGTTTTTTACCCCTTTATTGGTAGCTACTCGCCGGAACAGCTGGACGATCCAGAACTCCGTGGCCGATATATGATGCAAAGACATCTACGCGCTACACACCTCCAAAACTTTGCCGCGGCGTCTATTCTTGATCGGTATCCAAGCGTGCGAAGGCACAGAGAGCAGCACTTCGGCGTGCCGAGAAGCTTTGATCACGCCGCGAGACTGGCAGAACTTGCTTTCGACGAGTTGTGCCGTTTTCCTGCGGCGCTGCGCTTTCGCAAAAAACTTCTATGTGTTCTCAAAGGCAAGCCTCACCGTTTTCACAGGGGTTTAAGAAACTTCTTCGGCGATTGACGACGAAGGAGTTGAAAACGTGTCTTCAGCATGCAGCCGCCAGCCTCTGCAACGCTCGCAAAAACGTGATTTCGCTGCATGCAAGATGGCCGTTCGGTGGCCGCACTCACGGAGCGGAGAAACGCGATCGAGCAATCGTCATAGAGATCAGTATTTAATTGTTTATTGGTGCAGTTGAAAACCAATGCGTAGCGCAAATTCGTCTGGTTCTCGCACTGGTGTTTTTGCACATACCACTGAAGGTTGTTCTTGCATGTACTACCACTGAATGTTGTACCCCAGCTATGTGAAGTGCAATGAATCACCAATAATTCAGTCTGGATGACCGTAGAAATTTACATGCATGGAATAGTAAATAGTGTGGCTCTCCGATCCAGTCGCATTGTTTCCACGGTATTAGGACACACCATAGCTGAGACCCAGACATATTTTTTCCTTCGTACATCCAGCCGTCTCTCGCTTCTATTCTTCAGACGAGCTCGCGACTCCCAACTGATTCATGTTTTTCTTCAGCTTTGTCGCGTTTCTCAATAGCTTAGTGACGAAGCAAGCCTACCGCAACTCGTGGTCGAGTTGGCTTGCGCACACCAGCTCGGATCACGTGGAGCGAAAGCTTGCGCTGCAGGGCCCAGGACTCCTGGGTTCAATCCCCCCTGTGTCCGTTTCGATCTGGATGAGCATCGTACCGGCGTGCGGTCGTGTATCCCTACTGCGTGGTTCACGTTACAGACCCCAGACTTTCGGTTGTACTGTACTGGCTAAATTTCTTATGCAAAAATTTCTTATACACAGCTGAGACACCAGACGCCCATAGAGGCTGACTACCTTGCGGCTGTATAAACATACACAAAACATTATTATTGCAACTCCTCAGCTACGCCATGTGCTTCTGCCTGATAAGCTGCTCTGCCGATCTCGTTTCTCCCTTCATGCCAAAGCTGCGGTGTTTTCTGCACATGCGTAGTTGATTTTGTATTCCGGTTTCTCTGCGCATGCGCAACTTCCGCACGTCATGTTTCTGCGCATATCTCCTCGAGATTTTATGTCTGCCGAGTGCACCTTGAAAGATTTTAGTCTCTCTTACATTCTGTTCCTTTGTGGGGCAGGTCGAAAAAGGCGACTCGACTTCGGAACCCGAGTGCCCGGAGGATGCGTCCGATGACCAGTGGACGCTCTTTCCGATGCCCGCACTGCACCTTCCCGTCAACAAGATCCTTTTAATGACTGGTCGTATAGCCATTTTGCCGGTCAAGCTAAAGCATGCGATGATGGAGGGCACTCAGCCAATCCGCATTCCGTGGGACACATCCTCCCTCAAGAAGTGAACAAGCCTCCCCAATGCCCGGATCATCGAAAGCTCGTCGCCGATTTTCACTTCTCTTGCATTGCCAATGGATGCACGGAAGTGCAGCTCTTGTTTGGCCTGGAGTTCCAAGTGTTCGCATAATAAATTGAGTTCATGAATGATTTTGTTTTGTGTTTTGTATGTAAGATTATTGGTTTCTACTGCGCGATCTCTTTGTGTTCTGCCGCGAAAACGTAAGTCCTGCTTTGTATATATATTTAGTTAAAAGGCCCGAGGTCTCTGGTTCTTGCAGCGTCGAGTCGAAAGATTCGGAGGTGGTGGTTTGGGGCAAGCTGGTGACGAATGTATGGACAAGCAGAACGGAAACGCTGCTGAAATCTTCAACAGTATGCATATTATCATGTGGTTGATCTTTCGGGACAGAAAACAGAATTGAAATGAAAGAAGCACTAACACCCAAAGGTATTTTTTTTTGTTGTTGTCTAAAACGATGTAAGATGTATTCATAGATGCGCAAAAAAAAAAAAAAGAATAGCAAAAATATTTATTTTACGCGCGCACGAGCCTTTGTATCTTTGGTGCCGTTCTCCCTCTTGTCACCTTCTCGCTTCCTTTTTTTGTGACGTAATCAGGTATAAAATTTACAAGCTTTGTAAACTTTTACGGCATTGGTAAAACACTTTTTTTATCACAGTTGCGAACGCACTGCGGCCTTTCTTTTTGAAATACCGAAAGTCGGAGACCGGAAGTGACGTCGCCGCCTGGCTTTTTATCCTCCCTCGGAAAACATGGCGGCGCTCGGTACTGTACATGTAGCACTGAGGGTGGTCGGGGACTCGCACGAAGTGCTCTTGTCGAGTGCTCTACGATTTCTCAGACTTAAGGAAATCGTCAAACGGTCAAAACACCTAAGTTTGGTGTCTTTGGACCGTTGTTTCGGTTGTGACTCGGACGGGGCAGCCCTTCACGCAAAACTCGCGCGACGTGACCCCTCAGGTCGCACACAAAAAAGAACTACCTTGTTCCCTTCGACCTCACACCGTTTCAAACTATTTAAGATCGCTGCAAGGGCCCTAAAAGAACTTCAAACTCGAAGGTGAAGCGTCGTTTGCTCACAGCTATAGGCGGCACGCAGGAAGAAGACCGGTTGATGGCGGGACGTGAGCGAACACGACACTTCCAGTGGGAAAGGTTCGGAGACGTGAGAGACTCGAGTTACAAGACGACTCAATCTTTGAGGTCAATGCACTAGCGCAGATCGCGTGGGAACTTTAAAATCGACTTTTCGAAATTATTATACTTTTTTTCCTCAACAAATACTGAGTTCTGTGGTTTCTAAATTTTTGGGTCACGTCCTGGCGTCGTATTCAATCGTTACGGATAATTAAAAAAAAAAAGATTTGGACCTGTTCGTGTGATCCTTCGCGCTCGAAGGAACTGCGAGGCATTGGTTTGAAAACCACGAAGCGTCCTTCACTACGTGGGAATCCTGCGCCACCGAGTTGAAGCGAACGTTCCTCAACCACCACCGTCGGCAGCGAGCGGAGGACCATCTCCAAACAAGGATGCAGGGCCCCAACGAAAGCGTGACCAGCTTCGTTGAGGATGTCATGCGCCTATGTGCCCGAGCCGATCCGGAGGCAGCCGAGGAGAAGAAGCTTCGCGTCCTCATGCGTGGCGTGAAGGCTGAAATTTTCGGGGGCCTTGTCCGCAATCCCCGACAACCGTCGATGGTTTTGTGGCTGAAGCCACTAACATCGAGCGCGCGCTGTCGGCCCGAGCAAGCCATTACCATCGACTCGCCGGCGTGCCTGCTCCTCCAACCGCCGCATCTTGCCCACTGGACCTGAACACCACCGGTGTCGACGGCCTTCGGGAAATCATTCGCGACGTCGTCCGGGAGGAGCTCCGAAAGCTGCTACCCGCCGCTGACCAACCGGCTTCGCTCTCCATCGCCGAGGTCGTGCGGGAAGAGGTGCAAAGAGCCATTCAGCCAGAGGCTCCCATCAGCGTAGCAGTCCCCGAAGAAGCCACGCTGACTTACGCCGCAGTGGCCCGACGGCCTCCGCCTCCTCCTCGCGCCCATGTCGCGCCTCCCCGACGTCAGTCTCCTGCGCCGCAACACGACAGACGCCACGACGACCCGGTCCAGTACGCCTGCCAGGAGCCCCGCGCACCCCGGAAGACCGACGTGTGGCGAACGCCCGACCGACGCCCTCTGTGCTTCCACTGCGGGGAGGCAGACCACACTTACCGCCGATGCCCATACCGACGACTCGGGCTGCGCGGGTTCCACCCGAACGATCCGCGCCCCCGTTATGGTGAACGCCCTCGGGAGATCGACGAGTACCTGCGACGACCTCAGTCCCCCGAGCCTGCGTACCGCCGAGTGTCCCGGTCGCCATCGCCACGACGTCCAGCTTCACTGATGCACCGACCCCGACGTGAAAGCCTGTCACCCCTCACTCCTCGCCGGGGAAACTAGGCGCGGCAACCCCTGGAGGTGGAGTTGCCGAAGACGACCGACGACAAGATCCTCCACGAACGTCGGAGGGCCCCCACTCAAACGCCACCAGAGACGGAAACGACGCCCCTGCGACGGTGAAGAATAACCTAAACATCGTTATCGACGGTCACGACGCGTCGGCTCTCGTCGACACCGGAGCAGACTACTCCGTCCTGAGTGGGAGGCTCTCCCAACGCCTTCGGAAAGTGACGACGCCGTGGGATGGCCCACAGATACGGACCGCCGGGGGACATCTCATCACGCCAGTCGGAAGATGCACTGCTCGCGTCGAGATTCACGGCGAGACGTGTCCGGTAAAGTTCGTCGTTCTACCGGACTGTGCGAGGGACGTTATACTCGGAATGGACTTCTTGTGCGAGTACAGCGCCGTCATCGACCTTGAAGCCAACGAATTGAGGCTGCGGAAACCTGTTGTAATGCCCGAGGATCACACAACTTTGGCAGACACGTCAGCTACAGTGCGTGTACTTTCCGACCACGTGAACTTGCCACCACGCTCGAGTGTACTTGTGCCTGTCGCGACCGAAAAAGGCGTCTGCGGAGAAGCTTTGCTGGAGGGTAGCGTCCAACTGCTCCTAGGAAGAGGGATCGGCGTCGCAAGAGGCATCGCGGAGCTCCAAGACGGACGCACTGTTGCACTCGTAACGAACTTCCGTCAGGAGGCTCAGCACCTTACGAAAGGCACCGCCGTGGGTCACGCCGAGGAACTCCCCGACTCAGCCGCTATCGCCGGAGTATCAGAAGACCTCTCTTCGTGGCCACACGAGACAACGCCGCCTTCGCAGTTCGACATCGATCCAACCCTGCCTACCCCACAACGGCGACAACTCAGTGACCTTCTAGCCGAGTTCAGTGAGTGCTTCTCCACGTCGTCAAAGGTACGTCAAACGACGGTCGCGAAACATCGAATTGTTACTGATGACGACGCACTTCCCGTTCATCGATCGCCGTACCGTGTTTCGGTGAAAGAGAGAGAAGTCATCCAGAAGCAAGTTGAAGAAATGCTCGACGACGACATCATCCAGCCCTCAAACAGTCCGTGGGCTTCACCGGTAGTCCTGGTGAAAAAGAAGGACGGGACTCTTCGGTTCTGCGTGGACTATCGTCGACTGAACGCCGTCACAAAAAAGGACGTCTACCCGTTGCCCCGCATCGACGACACTCTGGACCGGCTGCGCCACGCCCGATACTTTTCGTCGATGGACCTGAAGAGTGGGTACTGGCAGATCGAGGTCGACGAACGGGATCGTGAGAAGACTGCCTTCGTCACGCCGGACGGACTGTACGAATTTAAAGTGATGCCGTTTGGACTGTGCACAGCACCGGCGACCTTCCAGCGCGTAATGGATACCGTCCTCTCAGGCTTGAAATGGCAAAGCTGTCTCGTCTACCTCGATGACGTCGTGGTATTCGCAAGCGACTTCGACGAGCACCTGAGACGTCTGCGAGCCGTACTACAGGCTATCCAGAAGGCTGGACTGACACTCAAGCCGTCAAAATGTCAGTTCGCTTACGGCGAGCTTAAATTCTTGGGCCATGTCGTGAGTGCTGAGGGTGTAAGCCCTGACCCGGCAAAGACATCTGCTGTCGCCGCATTTCCGAAGCCATCAGACAAGAAAGCCGTAAGAAGATTTCTTGGACTGTGCGCTTACTACAGGCGTTTCGTTCGCGATTTCGCCAAGATTTCTGCACCACTCACGCATCTGACGAAGGACGACGTGAACTTCCAGTGGGGGAGGAACAAGAACGAGCGTTCAACGAACTGAAGGAAAGACTCCAGTCGCCCCCTATCCTCGGACACTTCGATCCAGCAGCGGAAACGGAAGTTCACACGGACGCCAGCAACGCCGGACTTGGCGCAGTACTCGTCCAAAGACAAGACGGAGCAGAGAGGGTGATCGCTTACGCAAGCCGGGCACTGTCCAAGGCAGAGAAAAATTACTCAACGACCGACAAGGAATGTCTCGCTGTCATCTGGTCGTTAACCAAGTTCCGACCGTACCTGTACGGGATCCCGTTCCGCGTTGTCACGGACCACCACGCTCTCTGTTGGCTCGCCAACCTGAAGGACCCGTCAGGACGCCTCGCTCGCTGGAGTCTCCGACTACAAGAATTCGACGTAACCATTGTGCATAAGTCTGGCCGCAAGCATAACGACGCCGACTGTTTGTCTAGGGCCCCAGTCGAATCTCCTTCCGACAGCACCGACGACGACGACGATGACGACCGTTTTCTCGGCGCAGTTACAGATGCCGACATGGGAGCACTTCAACGAAGCGACCCGGAACTTCGCGCCGTGATCGACCACCTCGAAGGTCAAGGAAGTTCAGTTCCGCGAGTCTTGGCCCGAGACTTACCAAGCTTCGTTCTGCAGCGAGGCGTGCTCTTCAAGAAGAACTTTGGAGCAAGTAACCCTGCCTGGCTGCTGGTTGTTCCGGCCAGCCTGCGAGAAGAAATCTTTCAAGCCTGCCACGACGACCCGACGGCTGGACACCTCGGCTACAGCAGGACGCTCGCCCGGATTCGTGACAAGTACTACTGGCCAAAACTCCCGAAGACTGTTCATCTGTACACACGGTCATGTCACGAGTGCCAACGGCGTAAGAAACCTCCGACGAGACCAGCGGGATTCCTGCAACCAATATCGACCCCTACTACGCCTTTCCAACAAATTGGAATGGATTTGCTTGGGCCCTTCCCGCCATCGACGTCGGGGAACCGCTGGATAGTCGTTGCCACGGATTACCTTACCCGGTACGCGGAGACGAAAGCCCTTCCGTCGGGAACAGCGGTGGAAGTCGCCAAGTTTTTCGTCGAGTCTATTCTCCTTCGACATGGCGCCCCCGAAGTCTTGATAACCGACCGAGGGTCATCTTTCTTGGCCCAGCTCACGCAAGAGATCCTTCGGCTCAGCCACACCAGCCATCGCCGGACCACCGCGTACCATCCGCAGACCAACGGGCTAACGGAGCGGCTCAACAAGACGATCGCCGACATGATCTCCATGTACGTCGACGTAGAGCACAAGACGTGGGACGAGGTATTACCATACATCACGTTCGCCTACAACACCGCAGCTCAAGAAACAACCGGGTTTACACCATTCGAGCTGGTGCATGGCAGAAAAGTGACAACCATGCTGGACGCGATGCTGCCCCATGAGCCTGTCGATGACGGATGCGACGATGCCCATGCGGTCAGTCAGAGAGCAGAAGAGGCACGCCAACTAGCCCGCCTTCGAATCCATGACCAACAGCGTGTCGACGCACGACGGTATAACCTTCGTCGCCGGGACGTCCACTTCCAACCCGGAGATCGGGTATGGGTGTGGACACCGATACGGCGCCGCGGACTCAGCGAAAAGCTTCTGAAACGCTATTTCGGACCCTACAAGATCATCCGACGCCTCGGCGACCTGAACTACGAAGTCCTTCCCGACGGAACGCGCCCATCTGCAAGACGTCAGCCGCGACCCGAGGTGGTGCACGTCGTCCGGCTGAAGCCGTATTACGAACGATAGAACTTTCCACCCTCGTCGACGAGTGAACTGTGAACTGTGAACCGTGAACCGTGAACCGTGAACCGTGAACTGTGAACCGTGAACTGTGAACCGTGAACTGTGAACCGTGAACTGTGAACCGTGAACTGTGAACCGTGGAACTGTGAACCGTGAACTGTGAACCGTGAACTGTGAACTGTGAACCGTGAACTGTGAACCGTGAACTGTGAACCGTGAACTGTGAACTGTGAACCGTGAACTGTGAACCGTGAACTGTGAACCGTGAACCGTGAACTGTGAACTGTGAACTGTGAACTGTGAACTGTGAACCGTGAACCGTGAACTGTGAACCGTGAACTGTGAACCGTGAACCGTGAACCGTGAACTGTGAACTGTGAACGTGAACTGTGAACTGTGAACCGTGAACTGCGAACCGTGAACTGTGAACCGTGAACTGTGAACTGTGAACCGTGAACTGTGAACCGTGAACTGTGAACCGTGAACCGTGAACCGTGAACCGTGAACCGTGAACTGTGAACTGTGAACCGTGAACTGTGAACCGTGAACTGTGAACTGTGAACTGTGAACTGTGAACTGTGAACCGTGAACTGTGAACCGTGAACTGTGAACCGTGAACTGTGAACTGTGAACCGTGAACTGTGAACTGTGAACTGTGAACCGTGAACTGTGAACTGTGAACTGTGAACCGTGAACTGTGAACTGTGAACTGTGAACTGTGAACCGTGAACTGTGAACCGTGAACTGTGAACTGTGAACCGTGAACTGTGAACCGTGAACCGTGAACTGTGAACTGCGTGAACTGTGAACCGTGAACTGTGAACTGTGAACTGTGAACTGTGAACTGTGAACTGTGAACTGTGAACCGTGAACTGTGAACTGTGAACCGTGAACTGTGAACTGTGAACTGTGAACTGTGAACTGTGAACCGTGAACTGTGAACTGTGAACTGTGAACTGTGAACCGTGAACCGTGAACTGTGAACTGTAACGAACTGTGAACCGTGAACTGTGAACTGTGAACTGTGAACCGTGAACTGTGAACCGTGAACTGTGAACCGTGAACTGTGAACCGTGAACTGTGAACCGTGAACTGTGAACCGTGAACTGTGAACCGTGAACTGTGAACCGTGAACTGTGAACCGTGAACTGTGAACTGTGAACTGTGAACTGTGAACTGTGAACTCGTGAACTGTGAACCGTGAACTGTGAACCGTGAACTGTGAACCGTGAACTGTGAACCGTGAACTGTGAACCGTGAACTGTGAACCGTGAACCTGTGAACCGTGAACTGTGAACTGTGAACTGTGAACCGTGAACTGTGAACCGTGAACTGTGAACTGTGAACCGTGAACTGTGAACCGTGAACTGTGAACTGTGAACCGTGAACTGTGAACCGTGAACCGTGAACCGTGAACCGTGAACCGTGAACCGTGAACTGTGAACCGTGAACTGTGAACCGTGAACTGTGAACCGTGAACCGTGAACTGTGAACCGTGAACTGTGAACCGTGAACTGTGAACTGTGAACTGTGAACCGTGAACTGTGAACTGTGAACTGTGAACTGTGAACCGTGAACTGTGAACCGTGAACCGTGAACTGTGAACTGTAGAACTGTGAACCGTGAACCGTGAACTCGTGAACCATGAACTGTGAACCGTGAACTGTGAACCGTGAACTGTGAACCGTGAACCGTGAACTGTGAACTGTGAACTGTGAACTGTGAACCGTGAACTGTGAACCGTGAACCGTGAACTGTGAACCGTGAACCGTGAACTGTGAACCGTGAACTGTGAACTGTGAACCGTGAACTGTGAACTGTGAACCGTGAACTGTGAACCGTGAACTGTGAACTGTGAACCAGCTGTGAACTGTGAACCGTGAACTGTGAACTGTGAACCGTGAACTGTGAACCGTGAACTGTGAACTGTGAACTGTGAACTGTGAACCGTGAACTGTGAACTGTGAACCGTGAACTGTGAACTGTGAACCGTGAACTGCGAACTGTGAACCGTGAACTGTGAACCGTGAACTGTGAACTGTGAACTGTGAACTGTGAACTGTGAACTGTGAACCGTGAACTGTGAACTGTGAACCGTGAACTGTGAACTGTGAACTGTGAACTGTGAACCGTGAACTGTGAACTGTGAACTGTGAACTGTGAACCGTGAACTGTGAACCGTGAACCGTGAACTGTGAACCGTGAACTGTGAACTGTGAACTGTGAACTGTGAACCGTGAACTGTGAACCGTGAACTGTAGAACTGCGTGAACTGTGAACCGTGAACTGTGAACCGTGAACTGTGAACTGTGAACTGCGTGAACTGTGAACCGTGAACTGTGAACCGTGAACCGTGAACCGTGAACTGTGAACCGTGAACTGTGAACTCGTGAACTGTGAACTGTGAACTGTGAACTGTGAACTGTGAACCGTGAACTGTGAACCGTGAACTGTGAACTGTGAACTGTGAACTGTGAACTGTGAACTGTGAACTGTGAACCGTGAACCGTGAACTGTGAACCGTGAACCGTGAACTGTGAACCGTGAACCGTGAACCGTGAACTGTGAACCGTGAACTGTGAACCGTGAACTGTGAACTGTGAACCGTGAACTGTGAACCGTGAACTGTGAACTGTGAACTGTGAACTGTGAACTGTGAACCGTGAACTGTGAACTGTGAACTGTGAACTGTGAACCGTGAACTGTGAACTGTGAACTGTGAACTGTGAACTGCGTGAACTGTGAACTGTGAACCGTGAACTGTGAACTGTGAACCGTGAACTGTGAACTGTGAACTGTGAACTGTGAACCGTGAACTGTGAACTGTGAACCGTGAACTGTGAACCGTGAACTGTGAACCGTGAACTGTGAACTGTGAACTGTGAACTGTGAACTGTGAACTGTGAACCGTGAACTGTGAACTCGTGAACTGTGAACTGTGAACTGTGAACTGTGAACTGTGAACCGTGAACTGTGAACTGTGAACTGTGAACTGTGAACCGTGAACTGTGAACTGTGAACCGTGAACTGTGAACCGTGAACTGTGAACTGTGAACTGTGAACCGTGAACTGTGAACCGTGAACTGTGAACTGTGAACTGTGAACTGTGAACTGTGAACTGTGAACCGTGAACTGTGAACTGTGAACTGTGAACTGTGAACCGTGAACTGTGAACCGTGAACTGTGAACTCGATGAACTGTGAACCGTGAACTGTGAACTGTGAACTGTGAACTGTGAACTGTGAACTGTGAACCGTGAACTGTGAACTGTGAACCGTGAACTGTGAACTGTGAACTGTGAACCGATGAACTGTGAACCGTGAACTGTGAACCGTGAACTGTGAACTGTGAACCGTGAACTGTGAACTGTGAACTGTGAACCGTGAACTGTGAACTGTGAACTGCGAACTGCGAACTGCGAACTGTGAACTGTGAACTGTGAACTGTGAACTGCGAACTGTGAACCGTAGAACCGTGAACTGTGAACCGTGAACTGTGAACCGTGAACTGTGAACCGTGAACTGTGAACCGTGAACCGTGAACTGTGAACTGTGAACCGTGAACTGCTGAACTGTGAACTGTGAACCGTGAACTGTGAACCGTGAACTGCGAACTGTGAACTGCGAACTGTGAACTGCGAACCGTGAACTGTGAACCGTGAACTGTGAACCGTGAACTGTGAACCGTGAACTGTGAACCGTGAACTGTGAACTGTGAACTGTGAACTGTGAACTGTGAACCGTGAACTGTGAACTGTGAACTGTGAACTGTGAACCGTGAACTGTGAACTGTGAACCGTGAACTGTGAACTGTGAACTGTGAACCGTGAACTGTGAACTGTGAACTGTGAACTGTGAACTGTGAACCGTGAACTGTGAACCGTGAACTGTGAACCGTGAACTGTGAACTGTGAACCGTGAACTGTGAACCGTGAACTGTGAACCGTGAACCGTGAACTGTGAACTGTGAACTGTGAACTGTGAACCGTGAACCGTGAACCGTGAACTGTGAACTGTGAACCGTGAACCGTGAACTGTGAACTGTGAACTGTGAACTGTGAACTGTGAACTGTGAACTGTGAACTGTGAACTGTGAACCGTGAACTGTGAACCGTGAACCGTGAACTGTGAACTGTGAACCGTGAACCGTGAACTGCGTGAACTGTGAACTGTGAACTGTGAACCGTGAACTGTGAACCGTGAACTGTGAACCGTGAACTGTGAACCGTGAACTGTGAACTGTGAACTGTGAACTGTGAACTGTGAACTGTGAACTGTGAACTGTGAACTGTGAACCGTGAACTGTGAACTGTGAACTGTGAACTGTGAACTGTGAACTGTGAACCGTGAACTGTGAACTGTGAACTGTGAACCGTGAACTGTGAACTGTGAACCGTGAACTGTGAACTGTGAACTGTGAACCGTGAACTGTGAACTGTGAACTGTGAACTGTGGAACCGTGAACTGTGAACCGTGAACCGTGAACTGTGAACTGTGAACCGTGAACTGTGAACCGTGAACTGTGAACCGTGAACTGTGAACTGTGAACTGTGAACTGTGAACTGTGAACTGTGAACTGTGAACTGTGAACCGTGAACTGCTGAACCGTGAACTGTGAACTGTGAACTGCATGAACTGTGAACCGTGAACTGTGAACCGTGAACTGTGAACTGTGAACTGCGAACTGTGAACTGTGAACTGTGAACCGTGAACTGTGAACCGTGAACTGTGAACTGTGAACCGTGAACTGTGAACCGTGAACTGTGAACCGTGAACCGTGAACTGTGAACCGTGAACTGAACTGTGAACTGTGAACCGTGAACCGTGAACCGTGAACTGTGAACTGTGAACTGTGAACTGTGAACCGTGAACTGTGAACCGTGAACTGTGAACTGTGAACTGTGAACCGTGAACTGTGAACCGTGAACCGTGAACTGTGAACTGCGTGAACTGTGAACCGTGAACCGTGAACCGTGAACTGTGAACTGTGAACCGTGAACCGTGAACTGTGAACCGTGAACTGTGAACTGTGAACTGTGAACCGTGAACTGTGAACCGTGAACCATGAACTGTGAACTGTGAACTGTGAACCGTGAACTGTGAACCGTGAACTGTGAACTGTGAACTGTGAACCGTGAACTGTGAACGGAACTGTGAACTGTGAACTGTGAACCGTGAACTGTGAACTGTGAACCGTGAACTGTGAACTGTGAACCGTGAACTGTGAACCGTGAACTGTGAACTGTGAACCGTGAACTGTGAACTGTGAACCGTGAACTGTGAACCGTGAACTGTGAACCGTGAACTGTGAACTGTGAACCGTGAACTGTGAACTGTGAACCGTGAACTGTGAACTGTGAACTGTGAACCGTGAACTGTGAACCGTGAACTGTGAACCGTGAACTGTGAACTGTGAACTGTGAACTGTGAACTGTGAACTGTGAACCGTGAACTGTGAACTGTGAACCGTGAACCGTGAACCGTGAACTGTGAACTGTGAACTGTGAACTGTGAACTGTGAACCGTGAACTGTGAACCGTGAACCGTGAACCTGTGAACTGTGAACTGTGAACTGTGAACCGTGAACTGTGAACTGTGAACTGTGAACTGTGAACCGTGAACTGTGAACCGTGAACTGTGAACCGTGAACCGTGAACCGTGAACTGTGAACCGTGAACTGTGAACCGTGAACTGTGAACTGTGAACTGTGAACTGTGAACTGTGAACCGTGAACTGTGAACCGTGAACTGTGAACTGTGAACCGTGAACCGTGAACTGTGAACCGTGAACTGTGAACCGTGAACTGTGAACTGTGAACTGCGTGAACCGTGAACTGTGAACTGTGAACCGTGAACTGTGAACCGTGAACTGTGAACTGTGAACTGTGAACTGTGAACTGTGAACCGTGAACTGTGAACTGTGAACCGTGAACTGTGAACCGTGAACTGTGAACTGTGAACCGTGAACCGTGAACTGTGAACTGTGAACTGTGAACCGTGAACTGTGAACCGTGAACTGTGAACCGTGAACTGTGAACCGTGAACTGTGAACTGTGAACTGTGAACTGTGAACCGTGAACCGTGAACTGTGAACTGTGAACCGTGAACTGTGAACTGTGAACTGTGAACTGCGAACTGTGAACTGTGAACTGTGAACCGTGAACTGTGAACTGTGAACCGTGAACTGTGAACCGTGAACTGTGAACTGTGAACCGTGAACTGTGAACCGTGAACCGTGAACTGTGAACCGTGTGAACCGTGAACTGTGAACTGTGAACCGTGAACCGTGAACTGTGAACCGTGAACTGTGAACTGTGAACTGTGAACTGTGAACTGTGAACCGTGAACTGTGAACCGTGAACTGTGAACTGTGAACCGTGAACTCGTGAACCGTGAACTGTGAACCGTGAACCGTGAACTGTGAACCGTGAACCGTGAACTGTGAACCGTGAACCGTGAACTGTGAACTGAACCGTGAACTGTGAACTGTGAACTGTGAACTGTGAACCTGTGAACTGTCGTGAACTGTGAACCGTGAACTGTGAACCGTGAACTGTGAACTGTGAACTGTAGAACCGTGAACTGTGAACTGTGAACCGTGAACTGTGAACCGTGAACTGTGAACTGTGAACCGTGAACCGTGAACTGTGAACCGTGAACTGTGAACTGTGAACCGTGAACCGTGAACCGTGAACCGTGAACTGTGAACTGTGAACCGTGAACTGTGAACCGTGAACCGTGAACTGTGAACCGTGAACTGTGAACCGTGAACTGTGAACTGTGAACCGTGAACTGTGAACCGTGAACCGTGAACTGTGAACCGTGAACCGTGAACTGTGAACTGCGTAGAACTGTGAACCGTGAACTGTGAACCGTGAACCGTGAACCGTGAACTGTGAACTGTGAACTGTGAACCGTGAACTGTGAACCGTGAACTGTGAACCGTGAACTGTGAACTGTGAACTGTGAACTGTGAACCGTGAACTGTGAACCGTGACGTGAACCGTGAACCGTGAACTGTGAACCGTGAACTGTGAACCGTGAACTGTGAACTGTGAACCGTGAACTGTGAACTGTGAACTGTGAACTGTGAACCGTGAACCGTGAACTGTGAACTGTGAACCGTGAACCGTGAACTGTGAACCGTGAACTGTGAACCGTGAACCGTGAACTGTGAACCGTGAACTGTGAACCGTGAACTGTGAACTGTGAACCTGTGAACTGTGAACCGTGAACCGTGAACCGTGAACCGTGAACTGTGAACCGTGAACTGTGAACCGTGAACTGTGAACTGTGAACTGTGAACTGTGAACCGTGAACCGTGAACCGTGAACCGTGAACCGTGAACCGTGAACTGTGAACCGTGAACTGTGAACTGTGAACTGTGAACCGTGAACTGTGAACCGTGAACTGTGAACCGTGAACCGTGAACTGTGAACCGTGAACTGTGAACCGTGAACTGTGAACTGTGAACCGTGAACTGTGAACCGTGAACTGTGAACCGTGAACCGTGAACCGTGAACTGTGAACCGTGAACCGTGAACTCGTGAACTGTGAACCGTGAACTGTGAACTGTGAACCGTGAACTGTGAACCGTGAACTGTGAACTGTGAACCGTGAACTGTGAACCGTGAACTGTGAACCGTGAACTGTGAACTGTGAACTGTGAACCGTGAACCGTGAACTGTGAACCGTGAACTGTGAACTGTGAACTGACTGTGAACTGTGAACCGTGAACTGTGAACCGTGAACCGTGAACTCGTGAACCGTGAACTGTGAACCGTGAACTGTGAACCGTGAACCGTGAACCGTGAACTCGTGAACTGTGAACTGTGAACCGTGAACTGTGAACTGTGAACCGTGAACTGTGAACCTGTGAACGAACTGTGAACCGTGAACTGTGAACTGTGAACTGTGAGACTCGTGAACTGTGAACCGTGAACCGTGAACTGTGAACCGTGAACTGTGAACCGTGAACTGTGAACCTGTGAACTGTGAACCGTGAACTCGTGAACTGTGAACTGTGAACTGTGAACCGTGAACCGTGAACTCGTGAACTGTGAACCGTGAACTGTGAACTGTGAACCGTGAACCGTGAACCGTGAACCGTGGTGAACTGTGAACCGTGAACCGTGAACCGTGAACTGTGAACTGTGAACTCGTGAACTGTGAACTGCGTGAACTGTGAACTGTGAACTGTGAACCGTGAACCGTGAACCGTGAACTGTGAACTGTGAACTGTGAACCGTGGAACCGTGAACTGTGAACCGTGAACTGTGAACCGTGAACCGTGAACTGTGAACTGTGAACTGTGAACTGTGAACTGTGAACTGTGAACCGTGAACTGTGAACTGTGAACTGTGAACCGTGAACCGTGAACTGTGAACCGTGAACTGTGAACTGTGAACTGTGAACCGTGAACTGTGAACTGTGAACCGTGAACTGTGAACCGTGAACTGTGAACTGTGAACTGTGAACTGTGAACCGTGAACTGTGAACTGTGAACCGTGAACTGTGAACTGTGAACTGTGAACCGTGAACCGTGAACTGTGAACTGTGAACTGTGAACTGTGAACTGTGAACTGCGAACTGTGAACTGTGAACTGTGAACTGTGAACTGCGAACTGCGGCTCGCGATTCTGCTGTCCTTTTGCTGTGGATTTCTTTTATTTTGTTTTCGTTTTGTGCGGCATCGGGACGATGCACTTTTTTAAAGGGGGGAATAATGCCGCGGGCGCAGCTGACCGAGTAGGCAGCGCGCCCGTGGCATAACGGTTATCGCGCTTGCCTTCCACGCAGAAGGCCAGGGTTCGATTCCTGGTTGCGCCTACACATTTTTACTGACGCTGTAATGTCATGTTCTAGTAAATTCGAGAGCCGCCTTGCTAATTCGAGGTTAGAATGTTCTACGAACCGAACCTTCCACGCCGAATGTTCCCGAAGCCCACGTGTGTACAAAAGGGGCGCCGCCTGACAAGCCGGGTCAGTTTCGCCTCAGCGTTCGATCCTGCTGCTTCGCCGCCTTCGACGCCCGCGACGCTCTGCTGTTATCTTTCTTTTTCCTTTTATTTTTGGGCACAAGTTCGCCCCATTAAACGTTTCAGTTTCTCAGTTATTCCTTTGTTTTGTCACCTCGTCATTCGTGACAATATCAAGAAAAAGCGCACAGACACAAGAGTGGTTGTCGAACGACGAATGCAAAGAATCTGAAAACACGACTAGCAGGGATGGACGTGCCTCGATTAGAAAAGAACCCGTACTGTGAGGGTGATGTGACATTGTGCTTATTTAGAAAAATATGTGAGAACAAAGGTTAGAGTAAATCGTTCACCATCTTCTTCCCGCGTGAAGTGCCTGACCGAGGAAATGGACCCAGGTGGCAACCACGGAGGTGAGGTTTCGAAAACGTCTGTGTCTTCGCTAGATATTTTATATTTGAGGGTCAGTTGATATTACGTCGATGCTTTGTTTAAGCATATAGTATATGTACCTTGGTTGAAAGTCCCGTAATATTTACGTTTGACGTAAGGGTTTCATATCACCGACGTGTATATGGCAGTTCGTAATGTGTCCTCTGGGAGCGGAGAACACGTTACATTTTTACATTTCACTTCGTGAAATAGCGCTGAAAAAAAAATTATTTGACAAAAAAATGCCAGAAATAATTTAGACGTGTACTCGTCGTATGCAATGTCCAGGAACCTCAAAATGCTACGATCCATAAATGCTGTGCGTCACCTTCAATAATTTGCATAAATGTAACCAGGTTTAAAAAATATATAACTTTTTAGGTACACTTTGGCGAGTTATAGGTGAAAATTGTTCTCTGAGATCTACCCTCTACTTCAGTCTCACTAAACCCGTGCAGTACAGCCAAAGCTGCACGGAAGAAAATGTATCCCGACCTGTTCAAGAGGAGGGAAAGAATGAACGTGTGAATCCCAACCGTTCTCTCCCGTTCCTTTTTTTCCTATTCTTGAAGAAGTCGGGTATGCGCTCTTTTCCCTGTAGCTTTGGTTTCGGGGCACGGTTTTAGCGAGACGAAGTATAGAGTTTCACTCCGCCGTGTCCGGAACTGAAAAAGCCCAATCAAAATGTCTTTGTGTACTCAAAAATTTCCTCACAAAAACAAAAATCTATTTATTTATTTACCTATATATGCCGGCGATAGTAAGTCTAAAATAAAATTTAAAAAAAAAGATATTTGAAGTAACCCCTCAGAAAGTAAGCTAAGTAGGTCACTCCCTGAATCTGAACCCGCATAGAAAAGGGGAAATACGTATACCTCCGGGATAAAATTCAAAAACTTCTATTAAACCCTCTTTAAAGGGTAACTGCAAAGAAAAAAGGTTGTATATTTAAACAGACTAATTGGGACAAGCATGTCACAAAACAATTTTCTCGCCAAAAACAATTTTTTTACAGCAATATTTATTGCGCGATACCGATTTTAGTTTGCGGCTATTTCGTCCGTCTTAAATCGCGCGCCACAAAGTTGGTATTATACGTCACGTAGTGGCTGCTATGCGCCACGGAGTGACGTATGACAGCCACTCGCGCGCGTCGAAAGAGCGGAAGTTTCAAATGTGGAGATGTTGTGACTCCAACGAAATTACGTACTGCGGCGTAAATATTACTAGAAAAATTTGTTTTTTTTTGCGGGAGATTTGTTTTGTGACATGCTTGTCCCATTTAGGCTGTTTAAAAAGCACGTTTTTTTTTCTTTGCAGATACCCTTTAAAAAATTAAAGACGTTTACAAATCTCTGTAATGCCGAATTAGAGCGCAGCTCTTGAAGAGGGGGAGGGGTTGGTACTGAGAGGATGGTATGCCCCTCCTCCTCTCTCCTTCTTATCCTCTCCTCCTCTTCTCCTCCTCTCATTCTTCTTCCCTTTTCTTCCCTCCCTTCCTCCTCATGACGTCACTCGTGACCCTCCGTGACGTCACTCGTGAAGGCCTCGTGAAAATGGTAACCTTCAATCAATCAATCAATCACTCGAGTTTATTGTCATGAATTGCATCATAAAAACTATTGAGAACCATCTGGGCCCATAGCCTTTTGGCTAGCTAGCGCCCATTTTATTAATAACATATAAGGAAGGCAGCACTCTTAGGAATATTACAGGAAGTACAATAAACATGATAAAAACGAAATAGTGCAAAGACAAGGACGAAGTAGAAGAAACCACAGGACACAGCGCTGACTTTCAACTGAAGATTTATTCGTGTAAGCGTCAGTTATAAATAACAAACATGCCAACCCAAAAAATGGAAAAAGAATTTTTTTTTTTTTTTTGGTGGCATGTTTGCTATTTATAACAGACGCTTACACGAATAAGTCTTAAGTTGAAAGTCAGCGCTGTGTCCTGTGGTTTCTCCTACTTCGTCCTTGTCTTTGCGCTGTTTTGTTTTTATCATGTCTACTTACCAACTAGCCCAAACTTCTACGTTAATCCACGATAAAAGAAAAAGAAAAAAGGACAAAGACAATAGAAAAGAAAAAAAGTAGAAAATGATTTGGTTTACTACATCAAATAATTTATACATTGTATATTAACAAAACGCGTATAAAGCACAAGTGTATTCAACGTTAAAAAAAAGTTAATTTAATAACAGAATATCTCAGTGAGTTTCAATGATGGTGGGAGACATAGTATATTAAAGCGCTGTTAGAGTTGCATGAATGGGTGACTGAAGGTGGTAAAGTGTTCCAGATTTAGTTCCGCACGATTGCATGAGTGGCTCGCCGTATACGTTACGAGACCGTGGCATGTTAAAGTGACCAGATGTGTTCGCCCTTGTTAATCGAGTACCCTTAATTAAGATGCTCGCTGGCAGTGGATTGTTTGATTATAAAATAATATTTATTAAGGAAGCAATCTTATATTGTTTCATTTCCAGAAATGTAAAAACTTGAAGCCGATGAAATATGTATGATACGTGGCGGTTTACGAATAGTGGGAGTATGTCAAGATTCTGAGGGCTCTCTTCTGTAATTTGATCAATGGCACAAATTAAGTGTCATGAGTTACGCCCCAGGCCTCAATACAATATGTTAAATGACTATGAGATATAGCAAACTATATGTTCCATCGTGGGAGTGTCAAAGCATTGTCTCGGCTTCAGTAAGGCATAACAAGCGTGCGTTAATTTTTTACGTGTGTTTATATTGTGCTGTTGCCAATGAAGATGTGAATCTAATGTAACTCCCTGATATTTAAATCAACTAACTTCTTCCAGGATTGAATTGCCGATGCAAATTTTGAAACTGTCGGTATTAACATCTTTTTTATTTGAACGCAAAACTATATACTTAGGTTAATTTATATTTAAAGTCAATTTCTTAGAATTAAACCACTCCTGAAGAACTGTTAGTGCTTGATTGATAGTGTTTTGTAAGATATGCAATGAATGGTCCATGTAAATTGAGACGGTATCATCAGCGTACATTATTATGTCAGAGTTTAAGAGCTTGTTAGGTAAGTCGTTAACATACAAGGAAAAATTTATCGGTCCAAGTACAGATCCCTGGGGACATCCGGTGCTTATGTATTGGTCTTGTTGAGGATTTGTGATCTACTAAAGAAAGGAATTGTGAACGAGATGACAAATAACTTGTAAGGAAGCTTGAAGAGGTACCTCTGAAATCATATCGTTGTAATTTATAAGATGAATTTTATGCCCTTACGGTATCAACTGCCTTTTTAATATCTAAGAACACACCGTTGCAAATGTTATTCACGTTTAAGGAGTCATTATATTTTCGGGAGAGAGAGATAAGGTCACGGCCTTCACATGACCTTCGCTGTGAAAATCGTGACCTTCGCGAATGACCTTCGTGACGTCACTCGTGATCCTAGTGACGCCACTCGTGACGTCAGGCGTGACGTTACGTATAATGTCACTATGAGAAACTTCCCATAATGCAACGCGCAGTTACGCCAACGGCGACGCCGCTCAAGCCGGAAACGGACGCCTAAGAGCTGCGCTCTAAAAGCTTGAGCTCCCCTTTACATGCAGTCAAAGACGTTTTCTTCGAAGATAGGACACACTATACACCAACTCATGTTTACAAACAAACCGGAGCGCCCCTAGCGGACGCCACCGGCGCCGCGCATGCGCGGTGGATGGTGGGCAGAAGCCCGCCGTCGCCCATAAACAAACCATTGAATTGCGTTGTTGTCGGCGTCGGTGGGAGTCCCCGTGCTGTTTTTCGCGTTGGAATTGTTGATTCTACGTCCTCCTAACAATGTCTGACTACTTGAGCGACTTCAGCAAAATTAACGAGGCAAAACTTTGCGTGAATAATGTGACGTGCGGCGATTCATTTCACGTGGACGCCGCAGAATGGGCGCTAAAGCCTGACTCCCACGATGAGATTCTGCTCGCTATTTTCAGTCGCGACGTCGCTCGGGCTGCAAAAGCGTGGACCGTAGCTGAGATGGTGGACGTCGATACTGAAAACCGCAAGTAGATTCGGGCATTACAAGTCGGTGACGGCCACTGGTAACAATGATCAACATCTTGGTGTATATACTGTTTACTTAACCTAATTACCCCAACCAACCTTCAAAAGTGTTTTGAGGCCTGCACTTAGTTCTTATCGCAATTACCGGGTCAACGTCTGGTCTACGGGCCGCTGTCGTTTGAACGAGCTGACGACAAAAAGCAGACAAGTTTGAAAGAGCAGACGACAGTTCGAACGCATGCGCAATGGAGTGCGGGCAAGAAGCACCGCGTCCCGCGTCAACAAACCGTTGGAATGTCACGTTGTCGGCGTCTGTGTGAGTCTGCATACTCTTTTTCGCGTTAGAATTGTCGATTCTACGTCCTCATAGCAATGTCTTACCACTTTAATCGCCTGAGCGAAATTATCAAGGCTCGTTACGCCGCTAAACTTTGCGTAAATTTTTTGACGTGCGGCGATTCATTCGCATGAACGCCGCAGAATGGACGCCAAAACCGTGATGAGATTCTTCTAGCTATTTTCGGTCGCGACGTCGCTCGTGCTGCAAAAGTGTAGAAGGTAGCGGCGATGATCGACGTCGATACTGAAAATCGGAAGCGGGAACAGACCAAGCGTAACAAGTTGGTGATGGCCACTGGTACCAATGATCAACATATTGTATCTACTGTTTACACCGAGCCTACTTAAGTCTTTTGAGGCCTGAAATTACTTCTTATTGCAATCACCGGGTCAAAGTTTGGTCTACGGCCGCTTTTGTTTGAACGAGCAGACGACAAAAAGCAGACAAGTTTGAAAGAGCAGACGAAAGTTCGAACGATCAGGCGGCCGTGTGAATTTGAAGACGCACTGAACCCGTGGGTGGTCCGGACAACTTGGCGGTTTTCTTTCGTTCATGTTGGAACAAAACAAATACATCTGGCGACCACAAAGTGTTGCCCGCACAAGCAACCGTAGTTCGACAGCGTCTGGTTTGCCCTCTTCACGGCTACTATCCACGTTCTCGGACGAACGGAGGGGGCAGAAACACATGAAAAGTGATCTTCAAACCTTTCCAGACTCTCTTGGTACAGCCACCGTCGCAGCATTTTGACGAGAAGGCAGGTTTTTTGTCTGGTTTCTTCCAAAAGGACACAGAAAAGCATGTCTCGCACGGCGACTTCTGCCCACCGCCCCAGACCGGAAGTGCGACCGACGCGCCACCACCGCGGCGTGACGTAGGAGAGTTGAGTTCGTGTATAGTCGGTTACAAGTTAAGAAGGTAGGAGATGCTCCTCCCACAAGCGTGATGTGGCGGTTTCAAATCCCTCCGCAGTCGAAAGAAGAGTTCACTGGAAACGCTCCTTGTTCCGCTTCAATGGATAGTTAATGGCCACAGAGTGGTGCCAACTTGTCTCCCACCCCACTTTTAAGAAAGCGACCTTTGTATTCATCGGAGGGGTGAGCGAGCCCCTGAAAGCAGCCTTTGCACCAATCGGAGGGGAAGCTAATCCCCGAAGGTCGTCTTTGTTTCCATCGGAGGGGGATGACTCTAATCTCCCTCTCGTGGCTTCCACAGTGCTAAGTCAAAGTCGAAAGATAAAGCAAATATGTACACAAAGGCAAGACCCTCCTCTCGCGTTGACCGCAACGTCACGGAAACGATGGGACGCTATTGGATGCGAGGTGGCGGAGAAATATATGATTCCCTTTGAGGGACATTTGCCGCTACCTTCTTGACTTGTAACCTACTATAGAGTGCCTTCATGCGCGCTTCGCATAGAGTGATGCCAACTGCCTGTTTCCCTTTCCCACACCGTCTTCCGCTGCCATTTTGTTCCTCATTGTTTCCCCGTGCGCCGGAAAGTGGCCTTTGTGTCCATCGGTCCTCCCATTTCCAGGGGGAAAGCGCTAATCCTCCTTCATGGGTTCCACAACGCTGCTCGAACGTGTGAGATAAGGTGCTTGTTTCCGGGAGGGTTATGGGCCTGACGGATTACCGCCGAGAACCAAAATAGCGGCTGAATGTGGTAAGTGGTATTACAAAGGGTGGCATCACCCTAGCAAAGCGCGCATGAAGGCTCCCTAGGACACACGTTCTTAATCTCCGTTTTTAATATAATGACAAGTGTGAATAGCTGTCAAGGTTGCCTTCGTGAGCTGTGAACTAACAAGAGTATATTGAATCACTTCTGGGACGAAACATCCTTTAACAAGGTAGAGAGCTGGGCTAGTTGTTGGAAGCTTAACACGGTGCAGCGTGTACAAAGGGAAGACAACGAGAAGAAACAAACATCACAGGATGAGCGCTGACTCGCAACTAAATGCTGGAATAGTGAAATCAGGAACCAGTAAAAACGTAAAAGGCACACTGAACCACTCATGCGCCACTGAAACTGTCTCAGCACAAAGGGCTTCTTTGATCAGCGCATCGCTGACCCCCCCCCTCCTCCCCCTGCTATTCATAGTAAAAAACGAATCATTTCTTTTTCCGAGGCGCCACCGATGGCTTGCTGATACATTTCACTCCGTAATGAAATGTGGAAGGCCTCTGTCACTTTTCTCTTCACCTTATTGGTGCGACAGAACTGACAGTGATAGAGTCCTTCCACATTGTTAACAACAAAGCGCAATGTGTTAGCAAGCCATCGGTGGTGCTATCGGGAAATAAATTTTTTCTTAGCTATGAATGAGAGGGGAGCCAGCGATGCGCTGATTGACGAAGCCCTTTGTGACGAGGCAGTTTGGGTGGCACATGCGTGGTTGAGTGTGCCTTTTGGTGTTTTCCTGGTTTCTGTTTTCAGTATTAAACATTTAGTTGCGAGTCAGCGCTCGTCCTGCGTTGTTTGTTCTTTCTCGTAGTCTTCGATTTTACGCGCGGCTACACCTACACCATGTGAAACATCCTTCTCGACTTTTCAGTGAAGGCATCGTGTGACTTCGCGCATTCAACCTCCAATCACAAAGCTCCCCGTCCCCAGCGTGGTCAGTAACTGAGGGTTATAAAAAAGAAAAATTTGCCCCTTTGACGGACAGAACAGAGTGCCCTGCTGAGAGGAAACTACGGCCATCGTGTCGCTGCTGAATTCTGCCTTTCTCTCAGCCATGAATCCCAACGACTGCCATCCTGGTGAGTCAAACATGTTAGTAGTTTGTTTTCCGTGTTTGCAAGGTTAGGTGTGGACGTCCCCGCTACCTATTTCCTAGCCTACAGTACGCCATTTATGCGTAATCCATCGTCGGCACTGGTGCGTATGTGAGAATTACATCGCCGACGTACTGTACAGTACCCATGGCAGTAGTTATGTATGGCTGATTCTCGCGCGAGCTTGATGCGTGAAACATTTACAGCAAAATTGAATTAATGAAAATAAAATGTACAGCTATCTTGCTTTTTGTCTAGTGAATTTAAGCAGATAACTTGCCCTATTTACAGTGAGAAACGGTTAAATTATTTAGGTGCCCTCAGCGTTGAGAAACATCGCAGAGAACTTGCACCGTGTGCGTTGATTACATTTGAGAACGCTGCAATGTTACCAACGATATAATCCCTGGTCATTACGGTACTACCTGTTGTCCCCGACAACCTTAAAGAACTCAAGCCGTAACGTTTGTTTCCTTTCACGCTTATTTGGTTTAGTTGATGAACGTTGACGTTTGGGCTAGTTGGTATGAAGACACGCTAAAAAATAAAAACAAGCGCGAAGACGAAGACAAAGTCCAAGGTAGCCGACAGGGCACAGCGCTGTGTCCTGTTGGGTTCCCTTTCACGTTGTTTTCGTGCTGTTTTCGTTTTCATTATGTATTTGTTCGTAATACGTTTTACGGCGGTCTTATCGCCTATGGTGCTGCAAGATAACGGGCGATACAATGCCCACTGCGTTCCTTAAGCTGTTGACTATACTCGAAACGTACTGCGTAGATGAGGTTAAAAGGACGCCGTGGTCACAAACAGCCAATGAACCGCGGGGTGTGGTGAGTCCATTATGTTCCTTCATTACTTAGCAGTCCATGAGATCGCAGCATTATCCGATAAGAAGGTCGAAGATCCATTCATACACCAGGAAGCGTGAGCACTATAGGCCACGCCCTGCGTTTTTAAGGGTGCCGTTGACTATTTTGAGTTGATGCTCAACACGGGGACACATACCGTCACGTCGCACTTTTGGAGCTCTTTGATAGGTTTGGCGCAAGGAAGGGCGAGGTCGGCTGAACCATGAAGGAACTGCAGGCCCGACACGCTCCGCGTGAAGGGGACGACCTGGATTCAGATTGAGGGCAGGCGACGGCCGACTTTTTGGTTTATATGTAGATGTAGATGTAGATATTGATATATGTATATATATATATATATATATATATTTATATAGTTGTATACCTTGTTACACCTTAAAGCCGGGGTCGCACTGCTAATACAAGAGACCATCTGCAAACGTGAATTCCCGCAATGTTCGTGGTTCGATTGCCGCGTGCCAAGCTTTCATCTCGAACTCGTTGGCATTCGAAGCACGGATCTTGCTGAGGCTCGCGTTCGAATCTGTATGCAGACTGTCTTATGTCTGATGTATACGCACTCGAGGAGCAGCCGACGGTATTCGACCTAGTGGGGCCACTAGAACACGTCAAAAGTGCAAGTCACCAAGCCTTTCCTGGTCATGATTGGTCCAGAGGTCATGAAACAGGTGTATAAACATGACGAGCAGAATGATCGTGCGCTTTTGAAGCTGTCTTACTGGTTCCATCAAAGCGTAGCGTCGGCTGCGGATGGACTTCAGGTGAAACGAGGTATGTTCGATATCATTTACTTTTCGTAAAAATATATCATTACATATCGCATATTTGTACAAATATATCTTGCATATACATTTTAGAACCGTGCACTTAACCTTTCTTTATTGTTACATTGCTTTTTCATTTCATCCGCTGGCTTCTGTCTCAATGCAATGTATTGTTCGCTGGTTTTTGGATAAACGAAGCTACGCCTTACTAATTGTTCTCGCTTGTGCTCCTTCAGGATTTTGCTGCGAGAAGGGCCGGGTTCACTGCAACCACTGCAGGGGCCGGTGGTGGTGCAGAAACACTCCGTTGCTGGTTCCTGTCTTCATTCGACAGGGTGGAACTTGTTCTCTGCAAGCAGTCTCGTCTTGCACCTCCCCTGGTGTCCAGCCAGGCCACCCCGTAGGTTGCACACATCAAGTCGACTTGTCTGGTACGCAGATACCCCGCCCGTTCGGGTCCCCCAGCTACCTTAGGAACCCCGAACTCAGTCGACGTCAACGAGCTACCTTCAGCAACCCGGCTCATTAGTGACACCGAGCTACCTTCAGCAACCCGGCCCATTGGTGACACCGAGCTACCTTCAGCAAGCCGGCACGCTTGGGACGCCTGACCATTTCCAGCGAGCCAGCGCGTTTGGGATACCGAGCCACCTACAACAAGCCGGAGGGTTTGGTTCACCGAGCCAACGTCAGCAAGCCGGTGCATTTTGGGCACCGGGGAATCTTCAGCATGCCGGTCTGTTTCAAGCGCCACAGAAACTTCCGCAAGTCGGCTCTGCTTCGGCGCTGCAAGGATCGCCGCAAGCCGACCCTCTTCGTGGTCAGACTGGTCGTCAGAGGGGAGCACCAGTTCCGCTGGGCCAGGTGAGGTTCATGTTCCAGGTTGTCGGGGAAAATATATTGACACTTGAGTCGTCTCAGTTTGATTCATGCGACACCATCTGCCATGTCCCACATGGCTGGCGCGCAGACACTCGTTGATATCGCGCTTAGAGTGCCGTACGACTGCAAGGTTGTTCTACAGCGATGTGAAGCGCAGTGAATCAAAAATAATTCTGTCCGTCAAATTTTTACATGCATGGAATAGTGAATAGTGTGGCTCTTTGTTCAGTCGCATTCTTTCAACGGCATTAGGCCACATTATAGCCGAGTCCCAGCCATGTTTTTTTCTTTCTGCATCCAGTCGTCTCTACCTCTATTCTACAGATGAGCCTGCGACTTAAGGAATTCCCAACTGATTCATGGTTTTTCTGCAGCTTTGTCGCGTTTCTCATAAGCTTCGAGACGAAGCAAGCCTGGCCTACAACTCGTGATCGAGTGTACTGGCGCACACCAGTTCGGAGAACGTGCATGGAGCGATAGCTCACGTTGCAGGACCCAGGGTTCCTGGGTTCATTCCCCACCACTGTCCGTTTCGATCTGGATGAGCATCGTACTGAAGTGCGGTCGTTTATCGCTACTGCCTGGTTCACGTTCAGACCCCAGGTTTTCGGTTGTACTGCACTGGCGCAACATTACTAATCTACAGCTCGGACACCAGACATCCATTGGGGTGACTGACTCCGGCTGTCTAAACATACACAAGACATTATTGTTGCAATCCCTCAGCTACGTCATGTGCTTCTGTCTGATAAGCTGGGCTGCCGATCTCATTTTTCTCGTCATGCCAATGCTGCGGTGTTTGCTGCACATGGTTTGCTGGAGATGCGTAGTTGCTTAGGAAATTCGGTTTTACGCAAGCGTACCCCCACATGTCATGTTTCTGCGGATCTGTCCACGATAGTTTGTCTGCCCCGTGCATCTTGAAAGATTTTAGTCTCTTTTACATTCTTCCTTTGCCTGGCAGGTCGAAAAAGACGACTCTCCTTCGGAACCCGAGTGCCCGGAGGACGCATGGAGTCCACCTGCTGCGTCCGATGACCAGAGGACCGCTCTTCCCGATGCCCGCACTGCACCTCCTCGTCAGCAAGATACTTCCGATGACTGGTCGTGGGTCATTGTGCCGGTCAAGCGCAAGCGCGCGATGATGGAGGGCACTCAGCCGACATGCAATCCACGGGACGCATCTTCCCTCAAGAAGTGAACAAGTGTCTCCGATTCCCGGATCATTGAGGGCTCGTAGCCGATTTTCACTTCTCTTGCATTGCCAACTGCGTGCACTGAAGTGCAGCTCTTGCTTGGCCTGTAGAGTTCCAAGCGTTCGCATAATAAACTGAGTCCATGTATAATGTTGTTTCCTTTTGTATGCAAGATTACTGGTTCCTACTGCGCGAGCTCCTTGGGTCCTGCCGCGAAAGCGAAACTCCTCCCTTGTATATAAGAACGCCCGATGTCTCTGGGTCTTGGAGCGTCGAGTCGAAAGATCCTGAGGCGGTGCTTTGCTGATCTCCACAGCAGCAACCTGGTGATCACTAGCTTGCTGCACCACAGCAGCAAGCCTGGAAATTTTTAACTGTATTTTATCATGTAGTTGACATTTTGGGACAGAAAGGAAATTTGAAATTAAAGGGGCACTGAAAAAAACAATGTTAATTGTAGTCAAACACGCAAAAAAAACGCGATTTTCTTTTTTTTTACGTATGCTCGCGTTTTTGTGTTTTTGTTGCTCTTCTTCATTTCTCTTACCTCCGTGCTATCCTTTTTTCTGTGACGTGAACAATTATAAAATTTAGAAGCTTTGTAGGCTTTCACAGCATTCGTAACACATTTTTCTTAAATTTTCATTGCAGTTGCGAACGGATTACAGCCCTCCTTTTTGAAATACCGAAAATCGGAGTCCGGAAGTGATGCTGCTTTCTGGCTTATTATCCTGCCTCGAAAAAACGTGGCACCGCACGGCACATGTAGCACTGAAGATGGTCGGGGACTCAGACGAAGTTATCTTATCTTTGCCGTACGACCTGTCAGACTTCGAAAAAGGAAATCATCAAACAGTCGAAAGAAGACTTTTCACTTCATTGGTACCTCACGCACATTGTACGCACGTGCTCGTTTAGTACCAGACTTCCACTCAATTTTGCATCTAATCTATTCTTGTATCTTCTGCTTTCCACTCCTCATCCTTGTTCAAAAATTGGGGCCACCTTTATATCCAAATGGCAATAATTCATGAGCTGTAGTATTAAATGGGATATTGTTTAGAAGATATAAAGCAGTGAAGACCCGATGTCATAATCAATCTTCTGCTTTAGTGCGTTTGTAACGTGACGTAATTACAGCAGGGAAACTGACTGCATTAATTAGTTGACAATCGATTTCCCCAACAAATCTAGCGGGAACACTGAATTGGTGTTTCCGCTAGAAAATTGACCTCGTGGCGTCAAGGTTTCCACTAATTAGCGGAGAAACTGAAGTAGTGTTTAGGTCAGCATGACGTCAAATTTTCCCATGAAGGTTGACTCAAAATCATTACGTTTACCAAGGGTCATACACGTTTTAGTTAGTTTTCACTGCCTAAAGGAAGTGCATATGTATTTGGGTATGTTTGGGGAAAGGGGCGAGTAAAATCGATAACAATGCTATCGCTTTCTTAAGCGAGAATGACCCGCTCTTTTACAGAACCGTATCATCATAACAATTGTAAACCTGAGACTGTGGTCTGAAAAACGGAAAACTCGGGAAGCAGGAAGAAAAAAGGGACGAACGTCGCCCCTGCGACGTTGTCTGTCACACTTTTTTCTTCCCGCTTCCGCAAGTTTCCGTTTTTCAGTCCACGGTCTCGGAGTCTTCAATCATTATGTATAACTAAAACCAGCTCCCCCCTGCACTTTAACCGTTTTTTCGTATCTGTCAGAAATTAAGGGCAAAACCTTCGCTTTGGTTAAATTACTGAAGCCGCACGCACTTTCTTGTGCTTCCCTCCTCCCTCATTGACCCCGTTTTCGAACCTCGCCAAGAGAGGAGGCTAAGTGGCAAACCCGAGACCTTGTGCAAACTGGCCCCTCTCAATTGATAGGGGAATTCTCATTACCACTCTCACCTCTTCGTCCGTCTTAAAGGGGCACTGACACATCAAAATCATATTTTTTTTTATTATCCGAAACGATTGAAAACGGTGCCGGGACATTACCCTCAAAATTCGAAACTTGGGAATTCAGTATTTGTGAATTAAAAAACAATTTCCAAATGCCGAATTTGAAGTTCCCGCGCGATCCCCGCCAGTGCAGTCAGTCAAATTTTGCGGTCTCCTCCGACTCGACTTTTTCTCGGACCTCCGCTGACCCGATGCGAGGAGGAGGCGAGCTGGCGGGATAGAAGGGAGCCGGCGCGGGAAAAAACCGGTTTCTTCGCCGACTCGCCGATCTGCTCGAGCGCCGCCGAGTTTTCTGAGGGAGGACACAAATCTAGGAAGGGACATCTCACCGAACTCTGATTTTCGGTATTTCAAAAAGAGGGGCCATAGTGCGTTCGCAATTGCGTTAAAAAACATGTTTTACGATTGCCGTTATTAAATGTTATAGAAATGCCGCCTACAAAGCTTCTAAATTTCCTGATTTTTGACGTCATCGATCAAAAGAAGCAAGGAGGTAGCGGCGGGAGATTTAAACGCCAAAAATAAAAGGCGCGCGCGCGCGCGAGAAAATTTTTTTTCGCGATGCGTTTTTTTTTTGCGTGTTTATGACTACAACTTGCGTCGTTTTAGACAATAAAAAAAATACGACCTTTGGGGTGTCAGTGCCCCTTTAAGCTGATCTCTGCATGGGCGGACGTCACGGGTTGTCTGAAGTCAGAACGAAGGTCAGAGGAAGTCGTTCGCACTCTCTCTGCCGGCGCCAAGTGCCTGACCGAAGAAATGAACCCAGTGTGGCTAGTAACGGAGGTGAGGGTTTCGAAAGGTCTGCGTCTTCGCTTGATGTTTTACATTTGATGGTGAGCAGATATTATGTCGGTGCTTTGTTTAGCCATATAGTTTAGTACCTTGGTAGAAAGTCCCGTACTACAGTTTGACTAAGAAGTTGTGACTACAGGACGATTTATGCGCATTCGTAATATGTCCTTTTTTATTCATCGCATTACCGTAGAATGCTCTGCGCCTTGTTGGACTCGGAGACACTGAATAGATTCTTACGAACGTTTGAGGGACGGGCGCAGTTAAATCCACCTGTAGTCACACTTGAGACGAAGAAATGTCTCGTATCTTACATTTCCGGTTGTACATTTCTTTGTCAGCTCTATGGAGCACTCCTTAGTGCGGTATTTTTTTCGCACACTAAAATATCAGTTACACTAGTTAGCAGCTGCATTAGTTATCAATATCTCCTCCTCTCTTTATTTCCGCTTCGCAGGAACGCATAGCGCGCCTCAGCTGCATGTGCCGTGACCTGGGTCTACACGGCACCAATCATGGCCGTCACTTCCATGGCGTCCGGCCCATATCTGATTGAAGACTTCTGCACGCCATACTAGCCGGCAGCTTTTGTAGAGGTAAATGGTTATTTTCTGCAAGCGTAGTTTCCCCTCTCGATTGAGCGCGTAATGTCCCGCGTTTGGCTTTGATCGAGAGTGTTTGATTCATCACTTATTTGCCCCCCCAAAAGGTTCGTTTAATTAGTGGACACATCTCCGGCTTGTCACCGAAATGACAAGTCACAATAATTTATTGCTGATTAAAGTTGCTTACTTTTTGAAATTTTGTCTTAGAGGCTTTTGTTCTGCATAGGCGACACTAAAAGGTGGTGTCCAAATTTGTAACAGGGATGCAGTACAGCTTGCTTCAGTACAGGTTAAAACAAGTTGTGGTGTGAAACAAACGAGTCGCCAGCAAATCAAAATCACGACAAAAAACGTTTTTAGGTTGTACATAATTATAGGACGTAACCGCACTGGAGAGTTGGTTTTAACATAGCCTTCATTTGCCGTTGTATTCATAGCGATTTCTAATTTTGGAATAATTAATAAGCATGCCAGGAAGAGTATAAAACCTGGTATTACCAAAAAAATGTTTTATTTTGGCATAAAAAACCCTGCCCCCTTTTTAGATAAACATATATATTCAGTAATATCAGCCATTTGTATCTAGCATTGTCGGCTAGGCAACCTGACTTGTGTGAAACTACAGCTTATCGGGAATCAACTTTATCATCTTTCTTGTGCGCCAGTGCTCGTGCCAAGATTGACCGCGTTTTTCTGACAGGTCTCCTTTCTCTTGATAGGTGGAGACGCCAGCCACAGCACAGTCTGAGCAGCTGACAGAGTGGCCATTCGTCGTCTGTCCTGGAGGTCGTTGACCTTCCGAGCGGGCCCCGGGGAAATATGCCTACCGAAGGTGGTGCTTGTCGAGCACCCAAAGCCCGTCACTGTAGCTGCCCACTACAAGCGATTTCGTCTTAGACGAGTCCAGCGCGACTGAGAGGAAATAGGACGATAGGTGCATATCTTTTGGCGTTTTGGGGACATCGTGGGCGAAGTGTCCGGTTTTAACCTTTCTTTAGTCAATAAATCTAGTAAACCTTGATCTGGAGCGTTGTGTTTCTGTGAAAGCTTTAGTGTTGCTTGTTAAGTTTGTTTCCCGGTTACAAATGATTCGACTGAGCCTTTATATTTTTTTTACTTTCAGTGCAGTAGGAAAGTTCAAAATTTAATAAAGGATAGACCCAGGACACTGGACCGCATTGACCTGGTTCGTCTGCTAGTTGTGCGGCCGGTGGTCAAAACGGCAGATTTAGCTACGACATGCCACCGAAAAGCCGAGCCCCACACCACAGTTCGGCAGGGCACATGGCATTCGAGTTTGGGTCCTATGATTGCGGCTACAGATCGTCGATAAGATCGTGCTGCTAGGGGACGAATAACTTCTATTTTGGGTGTTAGTGGCCGGTGTTTTCACTTTTTAAAAGAAGAAAAATTCGTTAAAACGGGGGCTAATTTCCAATTCATAGATCAAAGAATGTTGATCTTTAGACTATTTAAAAAAAATGTCCTAATGAGTGTTGCCAACCCTTGTCTCCTTAGCCATGACCCCAATTCTGAGCATCCGCGATTGCCCTCTTCGGGAGCAAATGAGCCGCAGAACGTTTTTCACCTGGTGACAAAAAAGTTGGGAAGGTGTATGACCATGAGAGATGAGGTACAAGCCCAGTGAAACAACATGGGAGCTCCCCGCGTAAGCCGCTGCCCCTGGCGCGCTGGTACTTGGCGGTGAAGGTTCTTGTAGACGCTCACCGAACGCAAGTGTCCGGTTTTAACCTTTTTTTAGTCAATAAACGTAGTAGCACCTGATCTGGAGCGTTGTGTTTCTCTGAAAGCTTTCGTGTTGTTTGTTGAGTACGTTTCTCGGTTACAGAGGAATCTGACTGAGCCTCGTATGTGGCTTGAGTTAAAGCCACACCTTTGTAAGCAAGCTCTGCGGCCGAGGAAATGCCTATAGGTTTGCGAAATGAGATCTTGTTGCTGTGTTGATGGAGGTCTCCGAGGTTACGTAAGCTGAGGGAGGTCTCTGAGGCAGATATGCACCGTCTGGGACGGTTGCAAATACGCACCATCCCGGAGCGTCTGGGGACAGTCTTTGCAGATAAAGAAGCTGGCTCCCACGCTCTCCCCCCTCAGGCCCCCGGACTCCAGGGGACAGGTGGACACTCTGGTCGGCGCCGTGTGAGGTGTCGAAGAGGCGGCCGCTGTTGCTGTTGCCGGAGTGGCCACGTTGCAGCGTCCGAAAGCGGCGTAGGTGGTGGTGGGACCCTCGGCGTCGGTCTTTCTTGGTGCCGGCATCAGCTGGCTCTTCTAGCGAAGCCGGCAGACAATGCCGACCTGTCCGTCGCTCGCTGTCCCACTCACCGCGATGCAGCAGGGGGCTTGCTCTAAGCTGGTTCGCCCGACGCGGACGGACCTGCCCCGTTCCGCTTAGAGGTCGCAGCGGGCTTAGAACTGCCCGCCTGAACCGTTCGTCAGGCCGAACAACTGTCAGCCACCCTGAGCACTTGGGAAAACGAATGGGCCCGTGTTTCCTCCCGGTGGGCTTCCTGGGTTACGCCGTCTATGGCCGTCTTTCCAAGAAGCTATTCTGCGCAGAACAAAGTGTTAAAACAACACACAACGAACAAATACTCTGCCGCAGATTGTGGCAGTGGCCATAGCCTCCACCGCCAAATTGCTTGCCGACGGGTTCGTGTACCATGCGGCTAACTCGGCGAGTCCGCATTCCAGAGCTCGCTCCTGGGTCGCCAGGAACAGGGGATTTCTTGTGTCCTACCGCAACCTCATGTTAATCGTCTTCCCCATCGCGACGACGGTAGTATCCTTTCAAGTCAGCGATGTGAACCGGGCAAGCCTCCTCGTTTGTATCTCGCCGAGTAAGCCTAGAAGTAAGACACGACGCTCGCGTCTTTATACCTCGGGTGCCCTTCTCACCTCGGAGCAAGCGATGCGGCAAAACCACTAGCTGCGTTGCTCAAAGCGTGAGTTTCCTTCAGAACAGGTAACGATGGTGTAAACCTAGTCCATCTTTTGCGCAAGCGAAGGGATCCAAAGCCTGTGGCGGGATGGCCATATACCATACCCGCGTTCCGCAACGGCTACGTATACCATGTGCTACTCGATGTAAGCGTCAGCGTCCCGTTCCGTCCACGTGCATACGAGCTCTAGGGACTGATCGGTCCTCGGAGGGGGCGGCAGCTCAGCGAGCAAGCCCGCTTGAACCGTTCACGCCTCAAGGCAAGCTGGACAGCTACAAGCCACCTAAATGTCTACCGCCTCATCCCCGGCCAGGTCGTGACGCGACATAACTTATTAAAAGTCTTGCTGTCACTGCCACGACCGGCCAGAGTGAAGTCGCAAAAGCATCCTTTAAGTCGGCTCTGTAGTTTTCTATAGGGACGACCCCCCTGAAGGAGAGCCGTTCCTCTGCCCTTCGTCGATTGTTGGAATGACGCGAAGCAACTAGCCGTCTTGGCCCAGCAGTTACAAATCATAGTGCTCATTAACTCGCCTGCCAGCGTTCCCGGTGTCAACTGCTATTTCCGCAATTTTTCCGACACCCGCTGACAATCTCGTCCGCCAGTGTTCCCGGTGTCAACTGCCATTCCCGCAATCTTTCCGACACCCACTGACAAAAACCCATCTGCACCCCGGGCCTCGACAAGCGCTTACTTGCCTACCGCATCACCCCAAGCCTAAATCCTAAATCTGCAATGAGTCCTGGCTGTTTCCCCTCCTGCCAGTCGTTATCCTGCCTTCCAGCGAACATGCCGTGCCTCTCCTCTGCCTCCGAAGACGACTTTCTTACATCTTAACCGCGCTCCTCGTCTTCCCCCGGTTGCATCACCTCCTGCCAACCACTATTCTGGGGTACCCGAGAAAGCGCGTCCGCAACCTCGTCCTTCGAGCCCTTTAGGTACTCGATTCGAGGAGACACCTGCTGAGCTCTGCTGTGAGACAAGTCGCCAAAATTCCAACATACTTTGTCTCAACGGGCATCGTTAGCGTTAGTGAACAACCCGCTCAACGAATCCGTGGGACTCCCTGGGGACGACTAGAAGCAGAGGCATACCGAACGGGCCCCACGTTGGATGCGCCATTTTAATGTGGGGTTCTTTATGGAGGTCGCTCTACTAATAATCGCCGCCCGATCGGTATGCGTTTCGCTCGTCACCCAGGGAGTGACATAACACAACGAGAAGACAGCGAATGGGTTTACTGTACCTCCCGGTTGCCCGTCGTCGAGAGCCGGCAGTCCGGGCACGCCGACCCTTGTTGTCGCCCGTCGATCAGAGCTCGCAGTCGGAGTCCGTGTCCAGGCCTGCGGATCGTCCTTCCCACGCCAGCGCTGCGTAGGCTGGCTGTCCAGGGCTATCACAGCCCGAGTCTCGCTGCGGAACCACCCCGGGATCGTCATGGCCCAGGCCGGTATGGCCAGGGCTCGCCGTTTCCACCGGTCCGTCTCCAAACCTCGCTGGTGGACCGCTCCGGGGTTCGCCATGGGCCAGGCCAGGCAGCCCGGCTCCGTCGTTCCTGCCCAGCTCCAGCCTCGCTCAGCACGCACTGTCTCGCGCCAGCTCGTGACTTCTCCGCCGACCGCCTGTCACGTGCCCTCTGCCTCGTCTTTCACCCTCGGCTCCCACACATTATAAGAGATCTTTAGAGATCAGCCGGCTGACCTGACATAAGTTGTCACAGTACAGTTTTGCATATCCCCTATTTTTGTATCTAGAGCTCCTTACTCTCATCTTAATTAATTAAAATAAATTGGCCACTACCTTTATTTAGAAAGCCTTTAAAGAATTAAATGGAGTATTTAAGGAACTATCATTCAAACTTGCGTAGAAGACATTAAACTTTCGATTCGAGCAGCAAAAAAGAATCTATAAAATTATTTTTCCAATTTCCTCGTTGAACATTGCGGTGCAGCTGACTTTGTGCATAAGTCACGTGACATCATTTTTCTAGCCAAACTTAGCAGAGAACCTGAATTGGTGCACGGGTCCCGTGCCATCAACTTCCTCCTAAATCTTGCGGGAAATGCTGGAATAATGACCCAATGAACGCGTAGAAAGTCTGAATTTAAGGAACAGAGCAGCTCAAACCATGCAGAGCGTTTGCAATTTAATGGCAGACGTTTGTCAACAAGTCAAAAGTTAGAAGTGATTTTTTGAAAATTTCAATGAGAAAATGGTGGCCGACGGAGTTTTCGAGTACATGGGGCTCTACGGCACCAGAAACCGAAAACGGGCGAAAATGGGCTCCATTTTCCCAAATGAAATTTTCAGAAAATCACTTATGACTTTTGATTAAGTTATCGGATCGGACTGAAACTTTGGCATCTGGTTGTGACCTCTAGCGCTACCTCTGGGCGGAGAATGAGCGTTCGGCGATGCCTAGTTTATGTTTGCGGATATAAAAACCCTGTAAATTTTCTTTTGTGACTCCCTGTATGTGTTTGTTGATGTAATCAGTGGTGGCTACGCTGTGTTATTTCTGTTAATTTAAATAACAAAACTTTAGTTGCAAGAGCAGCTTCGTCCTGTCGTGTCTGTTGTCTTCACTCTGTCGTCGTCGTTTGAGCGGTTTTCATCATGTGTAGCCTTTACCAACTCGCCCAATGTCGCTACCTTACAGAATACTATACTTCGTTTCAGCTTTGGTCCGAGCCCGGCCGATGTTATGAGCCGTAGGGCCAATCAAACAGCGAAAGAGGCACAACAGTCATGGCGAGCTCTCTGCAGTTGATGGGACCATGCAGGTATTCGCCGTCTTCTCTGTGCGTGCTCCTCCGCCGGCTAGTACTATCAGGCGCAGAGAGCACGCCATGACGTTGCGCTTTTTGCGCTGTTTGATTGGTCCTTTGGCTCATAACATCGGCCGCGCTCGGACCAAAGCTGAAACGAAGTATACGTTCCTATATAGGTCACGAGTAACAACGGTGCCAGTGTGCAGCTCTGAAGGTCATGGGTCGCTCGCCGTGGAAGGGCACTATCACACAAAGGCAACGTGTGGAAACACCAGCACGAACGGCTAGAAAACGTGCTTGACCGTGGAAGAAAGAAACCTCGATATCCTACTGACTGCTTTATCCTGTTTTCAACGGTTACCAGAAGCTTCAGAGAATTTCAAACACCGCATTGTGGCGCATGCACTTTTGGATTTTCGGAATTTACAGTTTTGATGTTCTGGTTTGCAGGCAGACATTATTAAGTTTTTGAACTTTTGCCTTTTTTCAAGTTCACAAAGCTTTCAGCTAGGCTTTCGTTGCCTCGACAGTAAACCCCCAGAAAACACTGGCCCGCAGTCACAAAGTTGCGAGTAGTATTCCCAATAAGCCTAAAAAATAACACAGAAAAGGGCATTTTCTTTTTTACAAAGTTGGCAAATTTTAATGATAATAAATTGACATATGTTACGGATGATCCAACAGCCTCCACACAAAAAAGAAGAAAACGGTGAGCTTTTCTCAACATTCGCTTAATGGCCGGTGAACTTTTCTCGGCATCCGCCGGTTTTGCGGTGAGCTTTTCCCGGGATTCGTTTTGCCCAACTACTGCGTAGCGCAATACAATTATGGGACACACATGTTTGTTTGGCTAATAAGGGAAAAATAAACGTAGCGAAGATCTAGATATACAATCTAAGAGAAGTTTCTGTTTAAACTTTTTCTTCTCCAAAAAAACAGAAGGATTTGCCAGCTTTAAAACTTTCTTGCCTAAATGTTTGCACAACATACTTTACTTTGTGTGAACTCAGATTTGCACCAATATTTATGATTTACAAACCATGGTTTTGGTAGCAGCCGAAAACAAAATGAAGAGCGTTAATCACGAAGCGGCTGTTGACTCAAATTCACTTATAAGTTTACCAGTGATCAAGGTTAGTTTTAGGCAGTTTGCAAAGCCTAAACGAAGTGTATGTATGTGGATATGTTAACAGAGGGAAGTTAGTGAACCTGATCACGATGAACAATACACCTAACTTGTTAAACAAGAATATGACCCGCCCTTCACGCAACCTTATCTTCATTGTCCGAGGGCAGAGCCTTCCTTTGTCATCTTTGTGACCTTGAATTAACTGAAGCCAAATGCACTTTCCCCATTGTTCCCTTTCCCCTCACTGACCCCCTTCTTGACCTCCACTAAGAGAGGAGGGCTTATAGATGGCAAACCAATGACCGTATGCAAATGCCTCCTCTCATTTGATTGGGGAAATTCCGATCACTACTTGCACCTCGTCCGTCTTCAGTAGTTGCTATATAAGCGGACGTCACAGTTCTCTCTCGTCAAAAGAAGGTCGGTGCCGGTCGTTCCTCATTGTTCCCCGTCATCAAGTGAGAAGATGGACTACGGAGGTGAGATTTCTCAAATATCTGTGTGTTCCCTTGAGATTTAGCGTTTGTCGGTCAGCGGATATTATTTTGATGCTTTAAATAGCCGTATATTTTATGTGCATAGTATGAGAGTCTTGCATCTTTATGTTCGATGCGAGATGTTGATCTCGCGAACGTTTATAGGGCAGTTCGAAATGCTTTTATTTATCACATTATGATAGATATCATCTCTAGGACACGAGAATTCGAAGAGATTGTTAGAAACGTTTGAGGAGCAGGAGCAGCTAACTCTCTGGTCGAAACCTAAAATGAATGTATTTCAAGGGTCTTAATGTTTCCGGTGAGGCTTTTCTTTGTTCCTTTGTACACCGTATTTACTGCGGCATTATTTTACGATTTTAAACATCAGTTACAGTTGTTAGTTCCGTAAGTTATTATCTCATCCCCTCCCTATTTGCACCACGCAGGACAGCACGGACGCCCGGATGTCTGCAACTTGACCTGGGTTGACGCGGCTCCGATAATGTCCGTCACTTCCTTGGCGCCCGGTCCGTACCTGATTGAAGACTATGAGCGTGCCTCTTCCAGCGGCTTTTGTTGAGGTGAGGATCTTGTCTCTAGGCGTAGCTTTCTATTTTTTTTTCGGCCATGAATTGTCCTGCGTTTGGCTTTAAGGAAGCATGTTTGATAATCACATATTTCTCTCAAAATTTGTTCAACACGTTAATAGACGCATTTCCGGCCTGACAAAAATATTATGCTCAGGCAGATAAGAGTATTGCCTGGGTATTCTAAAAATGTGTTTAATTTTGCTCCAAATGCCATTTGAGCATCTGAGATTGACAAAGGAGTTGCGGTAGAGAAACTTCAAAGCTACAAAGATCTATATCTTCAGACAGATCGATGACACTAGCTGTCTCTGGTCTCCCAAGGGCGCATTCTCTTCTCGCGTTAATGTTGTGCTCAATTTTTCTTACTATCTTCTTTCTCCTGTTAGGTGGCATCTGGATTCTTCTGCTCTGCCTCAGCAGCTGGCGGGTGCGGACACATCGTCTGGGCTGGGCTCTGTCGGCGTACTGAGCGGGCCCAGAGTCGATATACCTTCCCAAGGCCGTGGTTTCCGATGCACTTCGACTCAAGACCCGCCGCCGATACTCTCATTACAAGCGCGTTCCTACTCATGAGGCACCGATAGCCCTAGGGGATGTAGCGCGATCGCTGTTTTCATGGACGTTTCGTTCAAGCTCCATCTTTGTCCGCCGTCGAGTTCTAGTCAATAAATGTATTACCAGTTGTCTTGAGCATTGTGACAGCCAATAAATGTACTAACAGTGGCCTTGAGCATTGTGTTTCTTTCAAATGATTCGTGTTTTACTTTTCAGATTTGTTTCTTGGTTTGCTTACGGTGAGAACGATTGGGCAAGGAGGTACAAGGACTGCTCCGTGAATTGTCCAATTTTCCTTAGCTACTTTTCAATATTGGAGCCTCGCGTATTTGGCCGAGTTAAAGCCACGGCTTTGTGAGAAATATGTGCGGTTCAAGAATACCTAAGTTTGTAAATTATGGTGTTTTGCTTCTTTGTTGATGGAGGGTGCTGGTTTATGAGCCGAGTTGCAATTGGCTCCTCATGGGACACTTTGGGTGTTCCGTATTTCTGAAGTGCTGGCATTATTTGTCCTTAATCACAGATATCAGATGTTATCTAGAACCGGTGGTGTAAGAAGGTGTCATTCCAGGAACTCCCGCGCAGAAATGGTAACTCTAGTGTAGACATTCACAGCAGTCGGGGACACCGGAATGTTTTTCAAATATAGCCCAAGGGCGGTGAGCCGGAGTTCAATAGGCCACTAGGAATGCATCTAGCCTAGATCACCTCGGTGATCTACGCTGGTACTGCCCCGCCTTTGCGGCTTCTCCAAGCATTTCGGCGCAACACGGGGAAGCGTCGATGCGAAACAAGTTTAGGCAAAGTATTCGACGACGCACCAAACGTATTGACTTACGACAGCCTCTGATAGTACCCTATTACAGACAACCATTAAAAGGAAAACTTGTTCCTTTCGCCTTGGGTGTTTTAGTACAATCGTTACATAAAATCGTCAAACGACTCTCGTAAAGACACAAAACATTCGAGAATAGATTGACGTCAGTTTTGTTTTCTTGGATATGTTTTTATATTTAGTACCCCTCCTTCGCTGCAACTTCAACGCAAATTATCGTACTCCATCAACATGAGCAAGCCTATAGATAGTTTTAAACGCAGGTACGGCACACCAGCCCGTGTCGTTTTTTGACTGTTAGCACACGTTACACGCGGAGCACTGCGAATCGATTCGTCGCCGAAACGCACAAAGCCGCATCGCACTGCTTGTACGTCATACAAAACAACATAGTATTGCTGCAAACATGTACGACAGGATTATTCGCGAGCACGCCTCAATCATGTCTGAAGCGGGTTTGTTTCTTACGTATATATATGTTTCGACCATGGATGCAGCCGTAGTTCTTCTATGGTGAATGTGACATGGACCACGTCATACAAGAAAGAAGCAGGCCTCAGATGTTGTCTGCCGACTGTTGTGTGTAATGTATTAGCAGTTGGACCGCCGGCTTGTAAAAGTGCCCGTGTTAAAGGTACCTTCATGATTGTGGGAATAAGTAGTAAGACTGGATTCCGTGGAGCGAAAAAAACGACGAATTGTGTTCGCTGGCGTTTGCTCCGTGTGGGGCGTCACAACAGTAGAGCTGTTATGCCGCGTGTAACTCGAACGTATCACCGGGGCAAAGTATTCGCCAGTTTTTCAGCGCATGTTCTCTCCATGGTGTCCGGCATTTCGGGGGCTGTAACGGGTGAACCTGACTTTCCGTACTCGTTTTAATTGGGTTCAAATGTGCGATTTGGTAGGTCTTTGCTGTAATACCAAGTCGGGAATTGAAGAAAGAGTGTTGCGTAGTGTGACCCTTAAATGCGAGAAAAAAGGAAAAAGCTCTCAAAGAACGAATTAAGAAGTGCATTGTCGGCTATTCTTGACGTGCGAGCTTCTTCCGGGCGAGACAGACACTGGTCACGTTTTGTGCTCGAGTTTAGTTTGTGACTAGCGTCCGTTGTGATGAAAAAAGGTACGGGTTTACGGTGTTACATACCATCGCGGTATTGCAGAACGGGGATTTAAATATATACTTCTTAAGTGAATAGTACGTAAAAAAATGAACCATGATTGCAGTAAACCATTTTTTTACCCTTGCCGTAATAATATTAAAAACTTTTTTTCGTAAAAGCAGAAACGAAAGAAAAATCTTTCAGCCTTTCCATTCTGGTAAAGAAGGAAGACCAGCGAAGCTGTACTATGGTGGGAAGGAAGTAATGGCCGGCCGCGAGTCGGCAAGCCAGAGTGGAAGGGCTGGAAAGGTTGCCGCCATCGCTAATGCTGGCGGTGGCTGTCAGGGTTTTGTGTCCAGATTTGTTTGCCCATGGACACAATACTGGGAGCACTGAGGAAACTATACCTTTTTCAAAACCCCATTAAACAACGCAGCTGCACTCGCTCTCGATCCCACTGAGCCGAGTCCACGCTGAAAGCTGAGGAATCCTGGTGTCCAGTAGATGCTCAGAGCACGTGACTAGACAATGGCGAACTCTGTTAATTGACACAGCGGCTACTAGATGGCGCACCCTTTTGGTAGAAAAAGGCTGATGGTTTCTGGGGTGGTAGTTGCATGCGCGGCGTCTGATATATTCCGGAGAAGACGGATACTCTGAATGCTACGAACGCGATCCACACTACAGTACTCAAAGACAACAGTGCACTGGAAGTGATTATTTAAATAACACTTGAATCTAAAACTAATTTGAAAGAAAAAAAAGTGTTTTAGATTCGCATTTGTTTCTTCAGTTATAAGAAACCGGAAAAGTCTAGATAAGTTTTTTTTCTTTAGTTACGCACGTGCTGAATTATTTGTGGTGCATTTGAAAACCAATTACGCGGTCCACATAGAAAATAATATGATTCTTTTTTCTTTTTTTGCAAGAAAGACGCCACATTTTAGTTTTCCGCTCAATCGATATTTGCCTCATATTGTATAAGTTTTGTCCCAATAAAGATGGACAGTATTTTAAAATAAATAAGTAAATTTAGAACACACTAACTGAGCGAACTCCGCATGCCATGGCTGCGCAAAAACACGCATGTCTTTGGCATGGAGGCCTACTTCGGTACTCGTTCGTCAAAACGTCCCGAAATGAATATAAACGTAATTTTACTGTGGTAAAAAAGTGAAATGAATTGGTAAAAGTGACTCGTTCGTGTGTCGAGCGTCAAGGACGAAAGCAGGGCTTCTTTTTCGCCCAACATAAAAAAGCGTGTTTATAAAGGTATTCATAAATCTTGACATTTCAAGGTGAAAAAATTGCGATGAAAAGCCAGTCTACAAAATGGTTGCAAGTGATGCGGCAAAACGCCCACTCCTTCGATGAACTGCCAGGTAAGCTCATGATTGTTTCACCAATAAATGTAGAGCACCACCTGTAATTTTTTGCTTTGATTCAGCGTGTTCGGCTAAAGTATAAATCTGCATTTCTAACGCATATTTTTTTCTTCTTAGATTTCCTTCGCTAAAGAGCTGCTTTACCATAATTACAACTCAAGAGTCAAGATCGGGAACGTCTTTGGGCGTACAAATGTTTGCCAACATCCCGTGTTTTTGTTTATTAATTTATTCCCACTTTTAAAGCCTCCGACAACCGGGCAAAAGGCACATATACTCTGCCCAACGTGGCCCTGTTACTGGTTCACTATTGCTCATAAAACAGGAAAAACAGAAATCATTGAGGTAACAATCAATAATCAAGGGTGAATAACAAAAATAACGATGCACAATTTCATACAGTAGTTACAACATTCATAAAGGGCCGGAATATATGTGGCAGAAAAGGAGATCTTCAATCGATAGAATTATAAAGGATAAATAAAATAGTGGATATATTAAGTGCGCAAAGTAGATGTTGAAAAAAAAATTGTTTTACACATAGCAGAATGTAGTTTTTTGTAAATTTTTATACCCGTGGTTACATTCAGAGTTTCGAATCATTTCTCAAATATTGGGATGTTTGTTTAGTATGCCTTGCATTCAATATGACAATTGCTGTGTACCGTAATTTGTCCTCAGCAAAGGTATTCTATATATATTATGACGAAGACTGCATTAGGTGTTTGTAGGAAAGCATGTGTAAAAAAGTGCGTATTATACTGACAGCGCGGCTAAAAGTTATTGATATCGACATTGATAAATTTGAAGATAAAGTAAGTAGGCAGGCGAGCTGGTTGATGTTAACATTTTGAAAACCGGAGACGACGGACGAAAAAGGAGACAACACACAAAACGTCTCAATAAATTTCCTTCCTACAAAAAAAAATAAAATAAAAGATAAAAAAGGACAGGTCACACTCTTGAAGTAAAATCCTTTCCACCACTTTTGAGAACGTCAAACCCCCCCCCCCCACCCCCCTTACCACCACCACCACCACCAACTCCCTCCCCTCCCTTTGTCCTTACAGGAAGGTCAATAACGAGTTGTTTTTCCCAACAAAAGAGCACTTCTTTCTGTTCTCTGGAATACAATGACAGTCCCTCCCTGTAAAAGCTCCAAGAATATTGAAGCCCTTCCTCAAACTGAATGAATACGATAACTTTCACCTCTAACTCCCGGAAACATCTTTTTCAGTGAACGTAGACTGTGACCTTGCACGATTATCTCCCAACCACGGTACGTCCTTGTCCCGATTGAGGTCAGCAACTGGAAGCTGTAAAGCAGAGACTTTGTCCATCCGATGGTCAGACCAAGGACCGCTGCTAAGTGTACGTCACGACCAACGTCTCGTCTGCTTTATTGCTGGTCATGACTACGGACGCCTGCCGGGCTGGTGAGTTGAACATGCTAGTTTTGTCTCTTTTTATGCTGGGTTTCGGTCTTTTATTCAAAGATTATTTTCATTGAGTATGCTGGGTTTATGCCAATGCCAATTATAACTCAAAATTTTAGCATGCTTATGATTACGTGGAGAGAATATATGACTGCTGTTTTTGCAAGGTTGTCTTAGGCACAATAAGTTTGTTGGATAAGATACGAGTCATGTTTTTGGTTTATTGACAGTGCTTAAGAACTATGCACTGCTAAGAAATGTTCCCTATGCATTGACAAACTTGCAGAGACCTTACGCTGCCTTGTTCGCTTACGTGTGACCAAGCGATCAAACTGTTGAGCGTCGTTGAATCTCCCTCCACGTCTGCAAACATAAACGGAGCTTACTGCGTAAATCGGTGTAAACGGACACTAGATTGTCCGGTACTTTTTCGCGTTCAGTACGAAATCATCTTCAAATAAAAACTTGTCCCGTTTATTTTAATTGTACTAAAAATTAAAATGGCATAAATCTTAGTTTTTCTTACACTTCCGTGATTTTTAAATTTGATAAGTTTGCTTATCTCAACAGGGAATGCAATTGAGTAGCTACCTGGCTCTAGACAGCATTGTTGTAGTTAATCTTCACTAATTGCGGGCGCCTGCGCCTTTTCAGCTTTCCGCTGCGAGATGGGCAAGGTTCACTGCAACCACTGCAGGAGCAGGTGGTGGTGCAGAAACACTCCAGCGCTGGTTCCCTTCTTTGTCCGACCAGGCGTGACGGTTCCTCTTCATCAAGCCGGCCCATGTGGGGCACACCAAGGCTTTCAACAGTGTTGCAGGTTCGGGGCACGAAGCGGTGTTCATCTTGCCGGTCCGTTTGGAGCGCTACAAGGAGTTCAGCACGCCGGCACGCCTCCGAGCCCAAAGAATCTTCAGCGCGAGGCACCATCCCCGCAGGCTCCAGTAAGGCTCATGCTTGAGGAATCTTATCGAGAACAAGCACTGCCTTTTTGGCTGTCTTGGGCGCATCCATGTAACTACGTCTGCCTTGGCCCACATTACTGGGTATAGACTTTCACAAATGCGGCACTTGGAGCGCATATAGCCCGCCTTATCGCGCATCAGCAAGCAACCAGTAATTAGCTAGTTATTTGTAAAATTTACACGTGCATGCAATAGTAAAAATTGTGCTTCTGTTTCAAGCCACGTTGTTTCACCAGTATCGGAGATGCAGCGATGTGAACCTGGCAGTTTGTTTCGTTCCAGCAGCCACCTCTCCTCGTGATGCAGTTGATATTTCAACTTACCGTTTTCCCAACTAATTCATGTTTTTCCACAGCTCTATTACGTTTCTAATGGGCAAAACGACACCTAACTCACAAAACGTCAGCTGTTTCATCATATGTCATGTGGCTTCTCTCTGATAAGCTGCGCAGCCGATCTTGTTTCTCGCGTCATGCCAAGGCTGTAGCTGTTTGTCTGTGCAAATGGTAGTTTTGTTTTTCGGAGAGCCGGCTCCTGCACATGCGCAGCCTCTATAACTTATGTTTGTTTTATACATCTTGGAAGTTTAGAGCCTCTCTTACCTGGTGTTGGCAGGTCGGGCAAGACACCACGACTGACTCTCCGGATCCCGAGTGCCCAGAGGACGCCGGTAGCCCACCTGTCACCGCCGGTGACCAAGCGGCCGCTCTTGACAATATCTGCACTGCACATCGCCGTCAGCGAAGTCCGCCCAGAAGGACCGGACGTGGGTCAGCGTGCCGGTCAAGCGCACGCATGCCATGATGGATGGGACTCGGCCAATATAGATTTCCTGGGACACTTTTTCGCTGAACAAGTGGACAAGCGTCCCTGAAGTCCCCACGACGATATTCACCAATCTTGCGCAGCCAACTGTTTGTGCAGATGCGCATCTCTTGCAGTTCAATGTAAACACGCGGAGAGGTCAAATAATTAACTTTCTGGAGTCATGTAAATTTGTGTTGGGTGTTTGTTTAGCCAGCGGGAAGTTAATAAGCCCCCAAAAGGTGTCTGCTGACCCCCGCTGTAATTTTGCCAGTGCCGTACCAATGCTCCACTGAAAATGGAAGGCTGAAGGGTAAAGGCGGGTGTAACCTGCCTTTTACCCTTCCGGTTCTAACCGGCCCGATATGTATGGACCTTTAAATCCGGCCGCCCTCTGTACGGCCCTCTTGGTTCAACTTGTCATGGCTACATCCGGGAATTTTCCAGGCGTCTCCTTTTTAAACGGCCCTTCTAGCTCACTAAAGATGCCCATGCGCCAACTTTTCTGTAGAGCGCTCGATGATGCAGCCATTGCTATCCACAAAAAGGGTTCGGCTACTGACAAGGCCAAAAAAGATCAAGATGAGGAACGGAGAGGGGCGTTAGCAGTGTAAAATGTGATGCTCAAAGGCAGATAGCGAACTCAGTTTTTCAGGCCAACATATTTTCGACCTCATCATGAACCGTGCTATTTTGTAGCACTGATTGGCTTTCCGAGTGCTCGGCGAGAAAGTAGTTGCAAAAGCAGAATTTAACTGCGTTCATATTTTTGCACGTGGCAGCGTTAAGCAGCTCGTGTTGCAGAAGATCGGTGGCATGACACAAGGGCCGGCGTCGGTGGCGTGCCAAGAAAATCCTGATTGGTCGATAAGGTCCTGACGCCACAGCCACATGACTCGCGCGGGACTTTCAACCCCACAACGCTCAGGTGAAACGTGACGTCACGTGTGGATATGAAAGTGATTAAAAATTACATATTATTCGAAGTAAAGGTCGCCGCATGACTCAAATAATTTCATTTTATAAAGTAATTAATTTGCCTTAAAGAAAAGTTAGAAGAAACTTAGGTGGGATTCGAACCTACGACCGCATGGTTGCGAGCCACACACGTTACTGACTAGGCCACGCAAGGTACTTTTATTTGTTTGTTGTTAGGCTACGCAGAACACGCTTGCACGGCTTGGGAACGAGTGGAGCTTATAAGTTTATATGTTTCGATATCGCTTTCCACACTTAACGGCGAAGCTTAAGAATCCTCCGAGTTTTTCAGTCGTTTTTTTTTTTTTTCAGCACTTCATGGCGTACGTCATATCGCAAGGAAAGGCGATACGTGTGTAAGCGGTTACAGAAACATTAAGTCAGTAGCTGAATAATTTATTAATTTTTTAAATGACACCATCAGGCGGAGTTACAATTATTTCATTCTGTAACACAAATTTTTTTTTGCAAAAATTTCTAATACACAGCTGAGACACTACACGCCCAGTGAGGCTGACTAACTTCCGGCTGTATAAACATGCACACGTTATTATTGCAACTCTTCCGCTACGTCATGTGCGTCTGTCTGACAAGCTGGGCTGCCGATCTCATTTCTCCCGCCATGCCAAGGCTGCTGTGTTCGGTGCCATGCATAGATCATGATGTTTACAAACCTGAGACTGGGAAGGAAAATGAAGAAAATTGTAAGACAGAAAAAGGGGACAGGGCAAACGTCTCATTGAGACGTTTGCCCTGTCCCCTTTTTCTGTCTTACAATTTTTCTTCATTTTCCTTCCCAGTCTCAGGATTTTAAAACATCATGATCAACATACACCAGCTCGCCTGCACCTTGACAATTTTTTCATGCATAGATGTTTTTTTGTAATTCGGTTTCTGTGCATGAGTTTCCCACACATCATGATTTTGCGCATGCGTCCTCCACATTTCATGTCTGCCCCGTGCATCTTGAAAGATTTTTATCTCTTACATTCTCCCTTTGTCTGGCCGGCCGAGAAAGGCGACTCGACTTCGGCACCCGAGTGCCCGGAGGACGCATGGAGTCCACCTGCCACGTCCGATGACCAGAGGACCGATCTTCCTGGTGCCCGCACCGCAGCTCCCCGTCAGAAAGATCCTTCCACTGGCTGGCCGTTGGTCATCATGCCGGTCCAGCGCAAGCGTGCGATGATGGAGGGCACTCAGCCAATATGCAATCCGTGGTATACACATCCTCCCTCAACAAGTGAACAAGCGTCCCCGATGGCCGGATCATCGAAGGCTCGTCGCCGATTTTCACTTGCATCGCCAACTGTATGCACGGAAGTGCAGCTCTTGTTTGGCCTGTAGAGTTCCAAATGTTCCCATAATAAACTGAGTTCCTGTATGATTTTGTTTATTTTTTAATGTAGAGTTTATGGTTCCTACTGCGCCATCTCCTTGGGTTCTGCCAGCGAAAGCGCAACTGCTGCCTTGTATATATAAGTAGTAAGAAGGCCCGTGGTCTCTGTGTCTTGGAGCGTCGAGTCAAAAGATCCTGAGGCGGTGCTTTGCTGATCTCCACAGTAGCAAGCTCGTGATCAATGTATGGACGAGCAGAACGCAAACGCTGCTGAAATCTTCAGCTGTATATTATCATGCGGTTGATCTTTCGCTGCAGAAAACGAAACTGAAATTAAAGGGGCACTTGAAGAAAGAAAAGAAACCCAAAGGTCCAGCTTTTCTTTTTTTTTAAGTGCCGTTTTAGACAGCAAGAGAAAAAAACGATTTTAAAGGTTGTGGTGGAAGTTGTAGTTATAATGCAATTAATTCAAAGGTGCCAGCGAGCTCGACAAGAATGAAAATAATAATCGCTGGAGAAGGGGAACAAGCGGGACGAAGGACAAACACAAATTTTCACATACAGCTAGGTAACTGATGCGCGGGCGAAAAATCCGCCTGGTCCTGCTATCAAACCACGGACCTCTCCCTATCCAGTGGGCCGCTCTAACAACTGAGCTCACCAGGAGCTAGACGTCAGTAGAGCAAACAGATTTTATCAGCTGCCACCAGTCTAACACCAACAATAATGAACTGCCTGCACCTTTAGGATTATGAGTATAATGTAATTAATGCAAAGGTGCAAGCGGACTGGACAAGAATGACAATTATAATCCCTGGAGAACGGGAACAAAGGGGACGAAGGAAAAACACAAATTTTAGAGATTTGTGTTTGTCCTTTGTTCCTTTTGTTCCCCTTCTGCGGGGATTATTATTGACAAATTGTAATCATAAACACACAAAAGAAGAAAAAAACGCGGAAAAACCTTTTTTTACGCGCGCTTGCGTTTTTGTATTTTTGGTGCCCTTCTTTCACTCTTCTCACCTCCTCCCTTCCCTTTATTTGTGACGTAATCAGTTATGAAATTTAAAAGCTTTGTTAGCTTTTACAGGCATTCGTAAAGCATTTTTTTTTACCGAAGTTGCGAACGTATTACAGCTCTTCTTTTGAAATATCGAAAATCGGAGTTCGGAAGTGATGACTCCTTCCTGGCTTTTTATCCTCCCTCGGAAAACATAGCACCGCTCGGCACTTCTAACACCAACGATGGTCGGGGACTCGGACAAAGTTCTCTTTTCGGTGCCCTACGACCTGTCAGACTTAGAAAAAGAAATCGTATATCGGTCAAAACAACTGTGTTTGGTGTCTTATGCACCGTAGTTTCAATTGTGACTCCGCCGGAGCAGCTGTTCACGCACAACCGGCGCGACGTGGCACCTCAGGTCGCTCGCAAGAGTCCACAGCGTTCCCTTGGACCTCACGCCGTCTCAAAGTTACTATTTGAGATCGCTGCACGATCCTCAAAAGAACTTCAAACTCGAAAGTGAATGGTCCTCCAGTCACAACGATAGGCAGGACGCGCGGAGAAGGGCGGTTGATCCAGGGACGCGGGCGAACACGACAATTTCAGTCGGGACGGTTAAGAAGAGGCGCGTGAGAAACTCGACTTAGAGGACGACTTAATCTCTGACGTCACTGTACTGGCTCGGATCGCGCGGGAACTTCAAATCTGACTTTTCGAAATTGTTTTTTTACTTCTCAAGTTTTGAGTTTTGAAGTTTTAAATTTTTAGGGTAATGTCCAGACATCGTTTTGAATCGCCTCGGATAAAAATTAAAAAAGATATATATTTTGAGATGATTGTGTGTTTTAAGGTCACAACGGCTATAGTCCTTGCTTGTAGAGCAGAAGTGAAAACACGCCATAGTCAGTGCCTTTAATATGCCGCAAAATCCAAAATTGAAGACTCTGCCCTTCCACGCAGTTTTGCATGTAATATATTCCCGTATTTCCAGCACTCCACTCCCATCCTTATTTAAAAATTGGGGACGACCTTTATCTCCGGATTCCTATATTGCATTAGCTGTAGTATTAAACGTGAGATTGTTTAAAAGACCCGATATCAGAATCAATTTTCTGCCTTTGTGCCTATGTAACGTGACGTAATTTGAACAGGGAAACTGACTTTATAAACTAAATAACATCAATTTCCCCACCAAATCTAGCGGGAACATTGAGTTGGTGTCTCCATTATATAATTGACCCCGTAGCGTGAAATTTCACACTATTCAAGCGGAGAAAACTGCAGTAGTGTTTAGGTCGCGCGACGTCAATCTTCCCACGACGCTTTCGGCTTAGGGAGAGAGAGAAAAGGAGAGAAGGAAAGCCGAAAACGGGAGTGTACACACAAAAGGCATCCCAACAAGGACCTGGTCCTGATCCCAACAATGACCACAACGAGAGGAGCTGTCCCCTGTACCCAAGGTTGATAGTGCAGTGAATGCTACGTGTGGCCTTGGGCTCGAGGCAGGTGCCGTGTTCTCCTTATCACCAGCTTCTAGACAGTAGGCACGTGACCCTAACCGGAGAAACGATTAGCCTAAAACACGCATAGCGTCTACCCTGCTGTCAATACCGAGTGAACATACAGCTCTATGAAGTCCAGCTTTTGAACTTCCAGAGAAGCTGTCCGGCTCAAAAGTGACCCAGAACGATGCGAGTTTGAAGATAGTGTGTTTTACGCCGTATAACCCACATCATATTTTTAAATAAAAAAAAATATGCGCGACTACTTTTTGCGCACGATGTCCACAAATAAATATATATAAATATATATCTATTTTTTATCAATAAATTTAAAATTATTTCTACACTGTTAGATTCGCGTTTTTAAACTTGAATATTTTTACGAACGAGTTACACATAAAAGACACCACGGACAGCACATCGTCCGACTTTCAACACACGATGAATCGCCGGCGCTCGCAGACAGAAGGTTGCGAGTGCTGCGCGAACTGTTTCTGAAAGATAGAAATATATAGCTATGTTACTCGTGCTCCACACCAGTCATTTGGCCCCTGCCGGTGGTGGCGGATGTCGGGCAGAACAAAATCCATGCTTCGTTTCACGCTTCGATCCGGGCCGCAGCGGATGCTGCGAGGGAACGGGACCAATGAAAGCAGCGTCAAAAGTGCAAATCACTAGGCTTGTTCTTTTTATGATTGGTTCAGCGATGAAAAACACCTGAACAGAAACATTACGAACACCATGATGGTGCCCTTTTGACGCTCTCTGATTCGTCATATAATCTCGTAGCATCGGCTGCGTCTGGACGGAAAGGTGAAACGAAGTATAGCTCGCCGAGATCAGCGGCCAAGAGCCCGAGAGTCGTGTATACATTGAGAGAGTATGGCCTTCTTAAGGATATTTTGACAGCCTGGCAACCACAGCGGCGTAGTTTGACAAACGGGAAATGACTACTTCCGTCCGCCTTTGTGAGGCTCTGACTCATAGGCACTCTATAGGGCCGCCCACACTAGCGAGAAAACGCGCGCGGCGCGCCGATCGCGTTGAAAACGCGTTCCGCAAAATCGGTTGAGCGCGTGAAATCGTGCGTTCGCTCGAATGCTTCAAGAGTGCGCGAGGCCTCCTGTGCTGTCACGTGACATTCGCCGCGATCGGCGTGCCAACGCGCGTTTTCTCGCTAGTGAGGGCGGCCCTATAGGCGTAGTCTGACAACCGGGAAATGACTACTTCCGTCCGCCATTGTGAGGCTCTGACTCATAGGAACTCTATACGTGTATCCACACGACGGCCGCGCATCACGTGATCTTACGTCACCGGTCTTCGAGGTCCGCCGGCGATCCGCGGCCCGCGCTTCTGAGAAATGCCAAGCGACTTTTCTCGCCCGGACCTTGGCGGCGGACCGCGGCGTTTTTAGTATAGTTGAAGCGCTAAGTCTGGCAACAAGCTGACTTTTGTTGTTTGGATTGGAATCCAAATCGAAAGTCGTTTTCTTTTGGCGCCAACTGTCGAAGACGAAGAAGACGAACCTTTTGTTGTGCGACGAAAAGAGTTGACTATGCAGACCAAGATCTTTCCTGCACATCCAGGGCTTCATCCAGCATGCCCTTTTCGGTTCACTTAAGTCCTCCTCGTCCTCAATAGTCAACGCCAGGGCCACCGCGGCCAAACGTCTCTTTCGTTCAACCTCCATCTTGGCTCCTTACAAATAGCCTCAAAGCAGCTCGCTGCATGCGTTTGGCGGAGCTGTGAGGTCGAGGGTTAGACCGGCCCGTTCGCTCTGTCGTCTGCTCTTTGGTCCGCCGTGTGGATGCTCACTGCAGCCGGGCGGCCCGCGGGCCGCGCATCACGTGATCAATCGGTCCGCGGCCCGGTCCGTCATGTGGATACACCTTATGCGATTACTCAAGGATAAACAAGACAAAGAAGTAACGCCATTTTGTGTTATCGCGAAATCCCCTGGCTCCAGTGGGCACAGCTCCGCCCATTGGCCAAACTCTCTCAGTATAAACGGCCCTGAAGAGCCCGTGGCCCGAGCTTATGCTAGCGCCCGACCTCCGTGCGTAGTTGAGAGCTTGCAACTCGTTTGTTCCGGAAAAATTCTGCTCCACCTATGAGGAAAAGACTACAAATAAATTGCGTTTGAATCCCCTTAATACTTTACAAGTTAATTTCGGAATTTTCGCTGCGCTTTCCAGGTGACTTCTACCGTGTTGGCAGGGCCAGAAAAAAAGTTACCTTAGCATATGTCCTTTTTCAGTCGGTAAATCATCCCACGTCTTATGAGGATATGAATTAAAGTTACTGGATTCTTAGAAGAATTCCGGTAAGCTCCCACTATGGTCGCTAATTTAGTCGCATGGAACAAGCAGCTTCTCTTGACCTCCATCTTTGTTGAGCCGATTTAAATTTGCGGTAATAAGGAAAAAATAAACGTTGCGAGGATTTAGATGACCGCAGCTGTACAATATAGAAGAAGTCCCTGTTTAAAATTTTTCTTCTAAAAAAACAACAGAAGGACTGGCAAGCTTTAAAACTTTCTTGCCTAAATGTTTGCACAGCATACTCTACTTTGTGTAAACTCAGATTTGCACTAATATTTATGATTTACAAACCAAAGGTTTTGGTAGCAGCCGAAGACAAAATGAGAGCGTTAATCATGAAGCGAGGGGTTGACTCAAATTCACTTAAGTTTACCTGTGATCAAGGTTATTTTTAGGCAGTTTGCAATGTCTAAAGGAGGTGTGTGTATGTGGATATGTTAACAGGGGAAGTTAGTGATCCTGATCATGATCAACAATACACCCACCTTCTTCAAGAGAAGGATATGACCCGCCCTTCACGCAAGCTTATCTTCATAGTCCGAGGGCAGAGGCTTCCTTTGTCATCATGTCGTGACCTTGAATAAACTGAAGCCAAGTGCACTTTCACCGTGTACCCTTTCCCCTCACTGACCCCCTTCTTGACCTCCACTACGAGAGGAGGGCTTAAGGTGGCAAGCCAATGACCGTATCCAAATGCCTCCTCTCATTTGATTGGGGAAATTCCGATCACTACTTGCACCTCGTCGGCCTTAATTAAGCAGTTGCTATATAAGCGGACGTCACAGTTCACTCTCGTCAAAAGAAGGTCGGTGCCGGTCGTTCCTCATTGTTCCCCGTTATCAAGTGAGAAGATGGACTACGGAGGTGAGATTTCTGAAATATCTGTGTGTTCGCTTGAGATTTGACGTTTGTCGGTCAGCGGATATTGTTTCGATGTTTAAATAGCCGAATATTTTATGTGAATAGTGTGTGAGTCTTGCTTCTTTATTATGTTCGATGCGAGATGTTGTTCTCACTAACGTTTATAGGGCAGTTCGAAATACATTTTTTATTTATCACATTATGATAGTATATCATCTCTAGGACACGAGAATTCGAAGAGATTGTTAGAGGCGTTTGAGCAACAGGAGCAACTAACTCTTCGCTCGAAACCTAAACTGAATGTATTGTTGTTGGTTGGTGGGGCTTTTCGTTGTTCCGTTGTACACCGTATTTACTCCGGCATTATTTTACAATTTTAAACATCAGTTACACTTGTTAGTTTAGTTAGTTATTACCTCACCCCCTCCCTATTTACACCACGCAGGAGAGCACGGTCGCCCAGATGTCTCGTAACTTGACCTGGGTTGACGCGGCTCCGATAATGTCCCGTCACTTCCTTGGCGCCCGGTCCGTACCTGATTGAAGACTTGAGCGTGCCTCTTCCAGCGGCTTTTGTTGAGGTGAGGATCTTGTCTCCAGGCGTAGTTTTTTTAATTTTTTTCGGCCATGCATTGTTCTGCGTTTGGTTTTAAAGAAGCATGTTTGATAATCACGCATTTCTCTCAAAATTTGTTCAACACGTTATTAGACGCATTTCCGGCCTGACAAAAATATTATGCTCGGCAGAAAGAGTAATGCCTGCGTATTCCAAAAATGTGTTTAACTTTGCTCCGAAATGCCATTGGAGCATCTGAGATTGACAGGGGAGTTCGGTAGAGAAACTTCAAAGCTACAAAGATCTAAATCTTCAGACAGATCGATGACACTACCTGTCTCTGGTCTCCCAAGGGCGCATTCTCTTCTCGCGGGCAAGTGGTACTCAATTTTTCTTACTATCTTTTTCTCCTGTTAGGTGGCATCGGATACTTCAAGCTTGGGCTCAGCAGCTGGCGGGTGCGGACACATCGTCTGGGCTGGGCTCTGTCGACCTACCGAGCGGGCCCAGAGCCGATATACTTTCCCAGGGCCGTGGTTTCCGTGCACTTCGACTCAAGACTTGCCGCCGATACTCTAATTACAAGCGCATTCCTACCACGAGGCACCGACAGACCCATGAAATGTCCCGCGATCGCTGTTTTATGGGCGTTTCGTTCAAACTCCATCTTTGTCCGCCGTCGAGTTCTAGTCAATAAATGTATTACCAGTGGCCTTGATCACTTTCGATAGCCAATAAATGCAATAACAGTGGCCTTGAGCATTGTGTTTCTTTGAAATGATTCGTGTTTCACCTTTCAGATTTGTTTCTCGGTTAGGGTTACGGTGACAACGATTGGGCAAGGAGGTACAAGGACTGCTCCGTGAATTGTCCACATTTTCCTTAGCTACTTTTCAATGTTGGAGCCTCGCGTATTTGGCCGTGTTAAAACCACGGCTTTGTGAGAAGCTGTGGGGTTCAAGAATACCTCAGTTTGTGAAGTAAGGTGTTTTGCACCGTTGTTGACAAGGGTTTATGAGCCCAGTTGCAATTAGCCCTCTTTCGACACTTTGGGTGTTCCATATTTCAGAAGTGGTGCCTTATTTGTCCTTAATCAGAGATATCGGGTGTTGTCTAGAACCGGTGGTGTACGAAGGTGTCATTCCCGGAACTCCCGCGCAGAAATGATAAATCTAGTATAGACATTCACAACAGTAGGGGACAACAGAATCTTTTCAAATATAGCCCCACAGGCAGTGAGCCGAGTTCAATAGGCCACGAGTGAGGGCAATACTAGCGTAGATCACCTCGGTGATCTACGCTGGTACTGCCCCGCCTTTGCGGCTTCTCCTAGCATTTCCGGCGCAGCACGGAAAGCTCGACGCGCGCGTCGATGCGAAACAAGCTTAGGCAAAGCATTCGACGACGCACCAAACGTATTGACTTACCACAGCCTCTGATGGTACCCTATTGCAGAAAACTATTAAATGGATAACTTGTTCCTTTCGCTTTTGGTGTTTTAGTACAATCGTTGCATACAATCGTCAAACGAGTCTCGTAAAGAAACAAAAAAATTGAGAATAGATTAACGTCAGTTTTATTTTCTTGGATGTGTTTTTATAGTTGGTGCTCCTCCTTCACTGCACCTTCAACGGAAATTATACTCCATCAACATGGCAAGCCTATAGATAGTTTGAAGCGCAGGTATGGCACACCAGCCCGTGTCGTTTTTTGATTGTTAGCGCGCGTCACACGCGGAGCACCGCGAATCGATTCGTCGCCGAACGCACAAAGCCGAATCGCACTGCTTGTAGGTCATACAAAACAACATAGTATTGCTGCAAACATGTACGAAAGAATTATTCGAGAACACGCCTCAATCATGTCTGAAGCGGGTTTGCTTCTTACGTATATAAGTTTCAACCTTGGATGCAGCCGAGCTCTTCTATAGTGAATGTGACAGGACCACGTCCTACAAGAAAGAAACAGGCCTCAGATGTTGTCTGCCGACTGTTTTGTGTAATGTATTAGCAGTTGGACCGCGGTTGTAAAGGTGCCTTTATGACTGTGGGAATGAGCAGTAAAACTGTTTTCTGTGGAGCGAAAAAAAAAAAACACGACGAATTGAGTTCGCTGGCGTTTGCTCCGCGTGTGGCCTTACAACATTATAGGTGTTGTTCCGCGTGCTAACTCGAACGTATCACTTGGGCCAAGTGTACACGGGTTGTTCATTGCAGAGTTCTCTCGATGGTGTTCGGCATTTCGGGGGCTGCATCAGGCGAAGCCGACTTTATGTACTCATTTTAATTCCATTCAAATGTGCGATTTGAAGTAGACCTTTGCTGTGATACTAAGTGGCGAATGAATAAAAGCGTTGCGTAATATGACGTTTAAATGCGCCAAACAAAAGCTCTCAAGAATGAATAAAGAAGTAGAGTGTCGACTATTCTTTACGCGCGAGCTCCTTGCAGGAGGGACAGACACTGTCACGTTTTGTGCTTGAGTTCAGTTTGTGGTTAGCGTTCATAGTGATGAAAGAAGGTACGGGTTTGTGGTGTTACATTCCATCGCGGTATTGCGAAACGGGGATTGATACATATACGTCTTAAGTGAGTAGTACGTAAAAAATAAAGAACTATGATTGCAGTAACGCATTTTTTTACCCCTTCCGAAATAAAAAAAAATCGTAAAAGCAAAAATGAAAGAAAAAAACAACAATTAAGGGTGTATTATTTTTAGCAATATAGACCCCTTTCAAAACCCGATTAAACAACGTTAGCTCCACTCGCTCTTGATCCCACTGAGCCGAGTTTTCGCCGAACGCTGGGGAGTCCTGGTGTCCAGTAGATGCTCAGAGCACGGGACCAAACAATGGCGAACTCGGTTATTTGACAGAGCGGATACCAGATGGCGCACCCTTTGTTAGAAAAAGGTTGATGGTTTCAGGGATGGTAGATGCATGCCCGGCGTCTGACATATTCCGAAGAAGATGGATACTGTGAATGCCGCGAACGCGATCCACAAAATACAGGCACACAAAGAAATAGCGCGCAGGAGGTGATTATTGAAATTACACTTGTATCTAGAACTAATTTGAAAAAGAAAAATGAAAATATTTTGTATTTTCTTGTTTCTTCAGATATAGACTTAGACGATCTAACTTGCTGTTTTTTGGCTGTCCTGACTCGCCATCCGAAACTTGGCTTCAATCTGAGGAAAAGATAATTGCTTTCTGCTCTGAAAAATTGGGCCTGCACTTGGACGCCACTAATCTTGAGCGGTCGCACCGTCTAGGTCATTTTCAGGAGGGCAAAAATAGACCAATCATTGTCAAATTTGCTCGTTTCAAGGACAAGGAAAGTACTTTGGCTTGTGGGTTTAAGTTAAAAGGTACTGCCTTTGCTATCAGAGAGGACTTCTCCGCTTCAATACGGCTGGCTCGAAGCAGACTTTTTGCGTATGGGAAAAGCCTAAACGTCCCCTTCAAGATACGTTTTGACAGATTGATCCTTGGAAACAAGCGCTACTGCTATAGCGAGGAGTCCCAATCTGTTGTCGAGCTTAACGTCCCCGAGCATAACGAGCCAAACGCGTAGCAAACAATAAAAACAAAGTCCATTAGTTGTCGCTTTGAACCTCGCGATAAAAACAGACTTTATTCGGTCTTATTTACTAACATACGAAGTATCATCCCGAAACGCGACGAACTTCATGGCATCATGGAAGATAGCGCGTCGGATATCGTTATCTTAACAGAAACGTGGCTTAACTCTAGCATTCATGACAGCGAAATCTTCTGTTCTCATGCTGATTGGAATATATTTCGTCATGACAGAGAGACTCGAAGAGGGGGTGGTGTGCTTATCGCTATAAAAAAGAATATCCCTTGCTTTGATGTCAGACTTTTAGATTGCAACATTGAAATTTCTGCTGTATGTCTTAGCACCCCTTCCAACAAGATTATTCTTGCTGTTTGTTACAGACCACCTGACTGTGACTCACTGTTTGCTGTCAATCTGTCCTCTATTTTAGTTGATATTAAAACCCGCTTTCCCAAAGCTGATCTGTTGCTTTTTGGTGACTTTAATTTCCCACAGATTAATTGGGTCAGTTTGTCATCTGAAGGGTCACGCGCTTCTGTAGATTTCCTTGAGGTGTGTCTAACATTCAATTTCACGCAGGTAGTTAACGAGCCCACACGATCATCTAACATTCTTGATCTCGTCCTAACTACATCGCCTGATATCGTGAAGTCAATCCAACTCTCTGAAGGTCTGAGTGATCATAAAATCCTACACGTTGCCCTGTCACTGCCTGTTGTTGTGAAGAGCCCAGTTTGCAAAATTATTCACGATTACAATAAAGCTAACTATGAAGCAATCAACAACGAGTTATTAACTTTCTATGACACATTTAAAGCCGAATTTTTCTTAAGATCTGTTGAAGAAAACTGGGTTCTTTATAAGAAAAAGATGGTTGACCTGGTGCATCTGTATGTCCCTACCATACGAATTCATACCGACTCATCCAAACCATGGTATAATAAAACGCTAAGGTCATTATCTAGCAAGAAAAAGCGACTTTTTGCAAGGGCAAAGCGATCTAATTCATCTCGTGCTTGGGACTCTTACTACGATGCACTTAGAAACTATACGAAGAACCTTAGATTATCGAAAACAAAATTTTTCTCTCAAGATTTACCAACAATATTGCGTAACAACCCCACGAAATTCTGGAAGCTAATGTCGCCCAAAAGCAGTCCCGCGACTATCAACCTGGTACACCATAACGGTGAACCTGTTGAAGAGAGTGAATGCCCTGAAGTGTTCAATGAATACTTTTCTTCCATATTTACAAATGAAAGTCCATGTAATATTCCCATCGTTCCTGTGGAAGGTTATGATTCCATGACACCAATTTCTGTTAACGAAATTGGCATTAATAATCTAATTGCTAAACTCAAGCTTTCATCCTCAGGTGGCCCTGACAATGTCAATGCAAAAATCCTTAAAAATACTGCTGCAATTTCGAGCAAATTTCTCTGCCTCATCTTCAACCAATCACTTTCTGAGAGCTTCCTTCCTTCCGATTGGAAGGTCGGTAGGGTAGTTCCCATCTACAAGGAAGGAACTCGGTCTTCCGTCTCGAATTATCGCCCCATCTCTTTAACATGCATATCATCTAAACTTCTCGAACATATCTTATACTCTCACATAATGACTCATCTGTCCGCAAACAGTTTTCTTTTTAGACAACAGCATGGCTTCCGCAAGGGCTACTCTTGCGAGACTCAGTTGTGCGAATTTGTTCATGAGTTACATACTAACCTTAACTCTCATGTACAGACAGATGCCATATTTTTGGACTTTTCAAAAGCCTTCGATCGTGTTCCGCATCGCCGTCTTTTTTCCAAGTTATCGTCCCTGCATTTAGACCCCTTAGTACTCTCCTGGATTAGAAACTTTCTTGCATCTCGTGTTCAATACACAGCCATTAACGATCATGAATCAAGTCTAACGAGCGTTACGTCTGGCGTTCCGCAAGGCTCCGTCCTCGGCCCTCTGCTCTTCTTAATATTCATTAACGATCTTCCATGTAACATTTCCTCTAAAATACGGCTTTTTGCCGATGATTGTGTCATATATAACAAGATCTCATCGGTTAACGACAGCCACCAGCTTCAGAATGATCTTAAGGAGGTTAGCCACTGGTGTGGTAAATGGTTGATGACGCTCAACAAAGCTAAGTGCAAACTAGTTCAATTCACTAGAAAACAGTCCTTGTTAACATATCAATATTCCATTGACAGCGATGTGATTGAAGCTGTTCCCATGTACAAATATCTCGGTATCAGACTAACATCCTCCCTCACTTGGAAAACTCATATTGAAGCCATCTCTGCAGAAGCATCCAGGACCCTCGGATTCATGAGACGAAACCTAAGAGATGCACCCCCACATGTCCGGAAACTAGCCTACGAAACGTATATTCGCCCTAAATTAGAGTATGCCGCTTCAATTTGGAACCCCCATCAAGCATACCTTATCAATACATTAGAAGCAGTGCAAAACCGAGCCGCTCGTTTCATCCTATCATCATACGATCATTTCACCAGCGTGTCTTCTTTGAAAAATCAACTCGGACTGACGCCTCTGCTCCTACGAAGGAAAGTTTCTCGACTCTGCCTCCTTCACAAAATATACTACCACTGCCCAGACCTCAGGGACTCCTTATTATCACCCCCAGAAAGAATGTCGTCTCGTCTAAATAACTCCTGTGCCATCAAACGAATTTCTGGTAAGTCCAAAGCCTTTAACGAATCCCTTCTTCCTCTCGCCATATCCGAATGGAATCAGTTGCCATCATCGATAGTCACCATTAGCGACGCGACAGCGTTCCTGAATACGCTTCAAACCCATGTTTTGTGAGTGTTCTTTTGTTTTCATTATGTATAATTTCTACTCCAATTTTTCCTGACTGCATATTATTGTATTTTATTGCGTTTATATGTTGATTTATTGTGTCGTACTGCCCCCCCCCTTATGTAATGCCCTGACTGGGCCTTTAAGGTGGAAATAAATGAAATGAAATGAAATATAAGAAACCGCAACAGTCTAGATAGGCACTTTTTTATAGTTACGAAAGTGCTCAATTGTTTATTGGTGCAGTTGAAACCATTTACTTGGTCCGCTTTGAAGGTACGATTCCTTTTTCAAGAAAGACGCGATATTTTAGTTTTCCCCTCTTCGATATTTGCGTCATGTATAATTTTCGTCCCAATAAGTGCGATAAACCCACAAAGATTGACAGTATTTTAAAATAATTATGTAAATTCGAAAGACACTCAACTAAGCGAACGCCGCGTGCCTCGGCTGCGCAAACACACGCATGTCTTTCGCATGGAGGCCTACTGTTGCTCTTTCGTCAGACCGTCCCCAAATGAACGTAAACATAATTTTTCTGCAGCAAAAGAGTAAAATGAATTCATAAAAGTTACTTGCTCGTGTGTTCAGCGTCACGGACGAGACCGGTGCCCGTTTCACCAAGCATAAAAAACAACAAAACACGTGTTGATTAAGGTATCATAATCCGACAATGTTGACATTTCCACTTTAAAAAAAATGCGATGGAAAGGTCAATCTACAAAATGGTCGCAAGTGATGCGACATAACGCCCACTTCTTGTCATGAACTGTCAGTGTAAGCTCATGATTGTTTCACCAATAAATGTAGGGCACCACCTGTAATATCTTTGTTTGGATTCAACGTGTTCGGTAAAGTATAAACCTGAATTTGTATCACTTTTGTTTTAGATTTCCTTCGGTGAAGAGCTGCCTTACCATAATGCTAACTCAAGAGTCAAGATCGGGAACGTCTTTGGGCGTACAAATGTTTGCCCACATCCCGTGTTGTTTATTTGTTTATTAATTTATTCACACTTTTACAGTCTTCGACAACCGGGCAAAAGGCAAATATACTCTACCTGACGTGGCCCTGTTACCGGTTCACTATTGCTCAGAAAACAGGAAAAGCAGTAATCGTTGAGGTAACACTCAATATTCAAGGTGAATAACAAAAACTAACGATGCACCATTTGATACAGTAGTTACAACATTGATAAAGTGCCGGAATATATATGACAGAAAAGAAGACTTTTAATCGACAGAATTATAAAGGATAAATAAAATAGTGGACATATTAATTGCACAAAAAGTAGATGTTGAACAAAACAAATTCTTGCCCAAAGCGGGAGGTACATTTTTTTAGAAAATTTTCATACCCTTGGTTAGATTCAGAGTTTCGAGTCAGTTCTCAAATATTTGGGTGTTTGTTTTGTGTGTCTTGCATTAAATATGACAACTGCTGTGTACCGTAATTTGTCCTCAGCAAATGTATTCTATATATATCATGACGAAGACTGCATCAGGTGTTTGTAGGAAAGCATGTGTAAAAAAGGGCGTATTTAACTGACAGCGCGGCTAAAAGTTATGTATATCGACACTGGTATAAGTTTGAATCCTACGGAATTAATAAAAAAAAGAAACGGTTATATAGGTCACAACTCTTGAAGTAAAACCCTTTCTAGTAACACTTCCACCCCGATCAACAGCCCGGAAATTCGACCGACGCCTCTGCTCCTACGAAGGAAAGTTTCTCGACTCTGCCTCCTTCACAAAATATACTACCACTGCCCAGACCTCAGGGACTCCTTATTATCACCCCAGAAAGAATGTCGTCTCGTCTAAATAACTCCTGTGCCATCAAACGAATTTCTGTGCAAGTCCAAAGCCTTTTTTTAACGAATCCCTTCTTCCTCTCGCCATATCCGAATAGAATCAGTTGCCATCATCGATAGTCACCATTAGCGACGCGACAGCGTCTCCTGAATACGCTTCAAACCCATGTTTTGTGAGTGTTCTTTTGCTTTCATTATGTATAACTTCTACTCCAATTTTTTCCTGACTGCATATTATTGTATTTTTTTATTGGCGTTTATATGTTGATTTATTGTGTCGTAACTGCCCCCCCCCCCTTATGTAATGCCCTGACCGGGCCTTTTAAGGTGGAAATAAATGAAATGAAATGAAATATAAGAAACCGCAATAACAGTCTAGATAGGCACTTTTTTATAGTTACGAAAGTGCTCAATTGTTTATTGGTGCAGTTGAAAAAACCATTTACTTGGTCCGGGCTTAGAAGGCAATGATTCCTCTTTTTTCAAGAAAGAAACGATATTTTGGTTTTCCCCTCTATCGATATTTGCGTCATGTATAATTCTTCGTCCCAATAAGTGCGATAAACCCAATAAAGATTGACAGTATTTAAAATAATTATGTAAATTCGAAAGACACTAACTAAGCGAACGCCGCGCGCCTCGGCTGCGCAAACACACGCATGTCTTTCGCATGGAGTGCCTCACTTCGTTGCTCTTTCGTCAGACCGTCCCCAAATGAACGTAAACATAATTTTTTCTGCAGCAAAAGAGTAAAATGACCTCATAAAAGTTACTTCGCTCGTGTGTTCAGCGTCACGGACGAGACCGGTGCCCGTTTCACCAAGCATAAAAAAAACACGTGCTGATTAAGGTATCGCGACCCGGTCAATCGTTGACATTTCCACTTTAAAAAACAGCGATGGTGCGGTCAATCTACAAAGTCGGTCGCAAGGTGATGCGACATAAAGCCCACTTCTTGATGAACTGTCAGGTAAGCTTCCGCGATTGTTTTACCAATAAATGTAGGGAAGCACCACCTGTACTATTTTGTTTGGATTCAGCGTGTTCGGTAAATTGCATAAACCTGAATTTGTATCACTTGTTTTAGATTTCCTTCGGTGAAGAGCTGCTCTACCATATTCCTAACTCAAGAGTCAAGATCGGGAACGTCTTTGGACGCACAAATGTTTGCCCACATCCCGTGTGCTTTTGTTTATTACTTTATTCCGGTGCTAAAGCTCCGACAACCGGGCAAAAGGCAAATATACTCTGCCTAACGTGGCCCTCGTTACCGGTTCACTACGTTGCTCAAGTAAAATCATGGAGCAGCATGAAATCGTTGAGGTAACACTCAATATTCACAGGTGAATAACAAAAACTAACGATGCACCCATTTGATTGCTAGGTGGTTTACGACATTTGGATAAAGTGCCGGAATATATATGACAGAAAAGAAGACTTTTAACTCGACAGAATGGTAAAGGATATATGAAACTGTGGATATATTAATTGCACAAAGTAGACGTTTATTTTTATTATTATTTTTTTGCACATAGTAGAAGGTATTTTTGATAACATTTTTATACCCGTTGTTAGACCCAGAGTTTTGAATCATTTATCAAATAATTGGACGTTTGTTTAGTATGTCTTGTATTAAATATGCGACAATTGCTGCGTCCCGTGATTTGTCCTCGAGCAAAGGTATTTTTAATGTACCATGACGAAGATTGCGATAAGTGTTTGTAAAAAGACAAACTGGCAACTATACAAACAAATTAACTATATCGACACTGGTAACCTTTGATCCACAGAATTAAAAAACAAAAAGACGCGGAAACGATTATATAGGTCAAACTCTTGAATTATAAACCTTTCTAGCAAAAGTTCCATGCCCTATCAACAGCTCGAATTTTCAAGAGGGACAGTGACCATTTTCGAAAGCGTCCGATCTACCCTCCCCCCCCCCCCAACCAACATGACCAACACCCTCCTTGTCCTTACCAGAAGGTGGAATAACCAGCTTTCTTGTTCACATCACAAGTTGTAACCTGAGCCTCTTGGTTCTGCCGCAAAAGGCAACTCCTTCCTTGCATATCGATTTAGT